>JAYEVK010000207.1:0-99780 GCA_036346275.1 Otatea glauca | reverse complement strand
TTTCATGAGGATCGCGCGTGCAACCTCTTGCGCCTGCACCCGCCCCTGTTCCAAGACGAGGGGCATCCGACCAGGATGAGGATGGCGGAGCCGAGCTAGCCGCGACGCGAGGTCGGCCGGGTGACCGCCGTCCACGGAGGAAGCGCTCGGAGGCGCGGCGGCCACCGGAGCCATTCTTGGCGCCCGCCTCCAAATCTGGTAGGTCGGCCGGACTTCTTCTCGCCTCTCTTTTCTTTGCTTTTAACGCCTGGTTTGACCAGTGTTTTTTATTTTCTAGGGGCTCTTGGGCATGTTCTCCCGGGCGCCGCTCCCGGGAGATAAGGAGGCGCGGCGGCGGCTCGAGCGGCGTCAGAGCTCGACTCCTCCCACAAGAAGCGGAAGGAGGAGAGGAGGAAGAAGAAGGAGAAGGAGCGCGCGGCGAGGGCCGCGCGCGGTGAGGACGTGTCGGAGGCCACTGCTGTGGGTGTAACCTCCACCGACAGCAGCGGAAGCACCTCCGGTCACGCATACTGTGGGTTCCCTTCTGACCCGCTGACCGGCGGCGGTCCGGGCGTGGACCTGCCGGAGGGCGACACCATTGAGCTCCGCGGCGGGGGCTCGGGCGAGGGTGACCGCGCGGTCGCCCGTCATCGCCACACCTTCACCGGTGGCAGCTTCGGGAAGCGGCGGCGAATCTGCCCCTCGGAGGACCGGCGAAGAGGGCGCTGCGCGCGCCGCGCACCCGCCGCCCGTACTCGTTTTCTTTGTTCAAACATTTTTGCGATAAAGCCGCCCGAACCGCTTTTAAGTGTTTGTGATGTGCACTCCTATCACGGTGTGACCGTGGCGTGTCTGTGGCGGTTCCGCAAGGGACAGCGCCGAAGATCGCATAGCGCAGGATGCCGCAGAGGTTCCGAGACGCCGATCGGTCGGCGCCGATCGTGGTGCGGGCGCCAGGCGCGCCGCCCACGCAGGCCGAGGTTGGCGAGCTCCGACGCCTCAATTAGGGACACCGCCGGTGGACGTGGATCATCCTCACGGAGGAAGAGACGGCATACCGCCTGGCGATCGTGCTTACCGAGACGGCAACGGCGCCAGAGGTGTCCGACCCCTCGCCCCAGGGGGAGGTGCCGACCGAGGTCCCGCAGGCGCAGGTCGCCGAGGGGATCCCCGGAGGACCAGTTCCACCATCATTGCCGATGGTGCTCTGGACGGGTGGCATCCCGCCCGAGCAGACGACCAGGGGCCCGCTGCCGGGAGTGGCCCTTGAGTCGGGGTCGGTGGGCGAAACGGAAGAGAGCGAGTGGGTCGCTCTTCAACAAGGCGCTCTGGACGCCGAAACAGAGATGGAGCAGGTCCGAAAGGATCTGACTCTTGCTCTAGAATCTTCCAGCCGAGCGCTGGACGCGATGGCCGGGGGAGTCCGGCCGATTAGCTTGGTAAGTTGATGAAAAAATCCAACTTGTAAAATTCTGACGCACTCGCCGTGAGACTAACGGATAGTCCGCATCTTGCAGCATCTGCGGGCTTACTCGGAGGGCAAAGCCGAGCTCCTACGGCGCTCGGACAGCCAGCGGGCGGTTGCCGTGGAAGAGTGCAACCGGCTGCGCCTTGAGCTGCGCTTAGCTCAAGAGGCGCTGAGCGTGAGGCGGTCGGAGGCGGCGAAGGTCTGCCAAGAGTTGGAGGGGGCCACTAAGGCTCTCTTCGATGAGCGCCTGGGGGCCAAGTCCCTGAGGACGAAGGTGGCGGAGCTCGAGTCCTCCCTGGCAGAGGCCACCAGCGCCAGGGACGTCGCCGCCACCGCAGAGGGGCAGCAAGCGCAGTAACCCGTCTGCGGACCGAGCGAGACCGTGCTCTGGCGACGCCACCGAGTCCACTCGAGCGGGAGGCCGCGGAAGGACCTGACCTCCTTGAGGGCCTCCTACGAGGCGGCCAGGCAAGAAGTCGGCAACCTAGCGAACTCTGCGGCCGGTAAGGGTCTCAACTTCTTATTTGATTCTGTGGGCGCTATTCGTAAGTCGTGATCATCTGGCGCTGTTGCCATCTGCAGAGGTGCAGAAGAACTTGGGCCTCGCCGTTGAGGAGCGAAAGGACGCCCTGCAGGCCCATGACAAGGCGGTCACGGCGCGGGACGCGGCTCTGGCGGCGCTGAAGGTTGCCGAAGATGGTCGGGCCGAGCTGGCCACAGAACTGGAGGCCCTTCGCAAGGCCGGTCAGGACGTCTGCGTCCGGGTCCTTGGAGCAGTGGCGGGCCCGAGCGCTCTGGCGCCCACGCTAGCCCGAGTGCCAGAGCGCGTAGAGAGGGCGGTGATTGTTGGCGCGGCGCTTGGAGCTTCCTCGGCGCTGGTTAACACCATCTCGCACTACGATGGAATTGACCTCGCGGTGGTAGCGGCCGGCGTCGCGGAACCTGACCGACGACGAGATCGACGAGTTCGAGCTCTTGGTCGAGCCGCACACTCGGAGATTGCGGCCACGTCTCGCGATGCAGTCGCCCTCGAGGAAGGAAAAAGTAGTTAGATTTATCCTCCTTTTTGATTGTAAAGACTATTATGCTTGTAAACAATCTTAAGGTTAACAAGTTCCATCGCCTCTTGCCCCTTTTGTGTTTTTGGTGAGCGTCGGCCATAGCCTTAAGGACCGCAAGGGTCACTTATGCGTAGGGTCGGGTTGCTTGAAGGGGCTAAGAGGATAGGAATCTTGGTTACTCGTTAGATTATACGCACTTGTGAGGGATAGGAGTGTTTCCGACCACAAAAGATCGCTCCACTTGGGCATTTCCTTCTTCCGCGAAGTGCCAGAACCATAGCCGCCGGGGCGTAGGTCATAGCACTCGGGTCGAGAGGATTACCGCTCGGGAGGACCTCGTGACCAGTCGGGTCACCGACCGCACGAGCCCGCGAGTTAGCCGGGTTTCTTGCTGGGAGGAGTGTTCTAATCGACCAAAAGGTCACTCCACTCGTGCACTTCCTTCTTCCGAAGTGCTACTTAGCAACCATAGCCGGGCGAGGTAGTAACGCTTGGGTCGAGAGGGTTACCACTCGGGGTGGACCTTGTGATCGGTCCGTCACCGACCCAGCATAGCTACCACCGTAGCGGCTGAGCGGGCGCCATAGGCGCCCGGCGTCCGCATGGCGACTCGTGTGCTCGGAAGGGTAAAGGTAAAGACCATGCCAAGGAAAAGAAAAGAGTTTAGGATAGAATCGCCTTAACTTTTCTATGTTCCAAGCGCTCGAAGGATCGATCGTCGGTGTCCTTGAGTCGAAGGTGCCGTGTCGGAGAACCTCTACGACGGTGAAGGGGCCTTCGAGTGGCGCGATAGCTTGTGCTTGTCTTTGCCGGTTTGGACCCGAGATAGCACTAGGTCGCCCGGTATTTGAAGGATCGCCTCGAACTCGACGGCCGTGGTAGCGCCCGCGAGCTTGTTGATACTTGGCCGATCGCAGGATGGCCACGCCATGCGCCTCGCCGAGCCGGTCGATGGCGCCTTGTTGCGGGCGAGCCCCGAGCCTCGTCGAAGGCTTGTAGTCAAGACGGCCGGTGCCCGAACACCATGAAGAACGGTGTAAACCCGGCCGCCGGGTGGGCGTGGTCCGCAGCTCCAGAGGACGGAGGGCAGCTCGGCACCCACGCCCGCCAAGTGCTTGAGCCGATCAAGATCCGTGGCTTGAGTCCTGAAGGATCATGCCGTCGCACGCTCGACCGGCCGTTAGTCCGCGGATGGGCCACGCTGCCCAATCGACACGGATGTTGAAGTCGCCGCAGAACTCGAGGAACTCCTTCCTGTAAACTGCGTTCGTTGTCGGCGATGATAGAGTTTGGGACTCGAACGAAAAACGATGTCGCGGAAGAAGATGGCCGCCAGCCGACGTGACGCCACGGCCGCTTGGCTCTATCCACTTGGTGAATTTATCCACCGCGACTAGGAGATGAGTAAAGCCCCGGGCGCTTTCTTGAAGGGCCCACCAGATCGAGTCCCCAACCGCAAACGCCATGTGATGGGGATCGTCTACAAGGCCTGAGCTAGCAGATGTGTCTGCCGGGCAAAGAATTGGCACTCTTCGCAGTGCGCACGATCTGCTCGGCGTCGGACACGGCGGTCGGCCAATAAAAACCTTGTCGAAAGGCCTTTCCTACGAGGGATCGGGGTGCAGCATGGTGGCCGCAGACCCCGCCATGGATATCGAGCAGCAGCTGCTTCCCTTGGTCGGCCAGAACGCACCTCTGGAGGACCCCGAGGGACTCTCTTGTAAAGGTCCAGGCGATCAGATTTAAAGATTTTGCCCGCCGAGCGAGGCGCCGGGCCTCGGTCGGGTCAGGGGGGAGCGACCCGTCCACAAGCGGTTGATGAAGAGCTTCCTCGCCGGATTCACCGCTAGCACGCCACGGTTCGACCCGCCAAGTCTCGCCGATCAGCGCGGTCGGGTGACCGTCTAGGTGAATCGAGACCGCTCGCCACCGAGTCCACCGATGGAAGGTTGCGAGAGGTCGCAGACGAAGATCCGGTGGGGCCGCCCTCTGTGGAGGCAAGATTGGCTAGGTAATCGGCCTCACCATTGTAGCGTCAGTAGGCGTGGTGGAGCTCAAAACCCTTGAACCGCTCCTCGAGCTTGCGCACTTCCCGACAAAGACGCAGCCATACGGGCGCCTCGCCCGAAGCCTTCATGACACTGGTCGACGACAAGCTTGGCGCCCCCGGACGAGTCGGCGAGCGCCGAGGTTAGCAACGATCCGAGACCGTTGACGAGCCTCGTGACTCGGCGATGTTGTTGGTCGCGTCAAGAGCAACTGATGGCGTATTGAAGTTTGTTCCCGAGTGGGGAAATGATGATTTACTCCAGCGCCGCGCCCGCTCTTGGTGTAGGACCCATCAAAGTACATTGTCCAAGACTCGGGTTCTTCGACACGTGGCGCTGGGCTTGGTCCACTCGCGACGGTCGCCAGTCGGCGAACTGCGACTTGATCGTCCGAGGGCGATGTTATGCCGTGGCCGCGAGCTCGAGCGCCCACTTGGCTATCCTTCCGAGGCGCCGCGATTGTGGACGATCTCGCCGAAGCGGGGCGCCGTCACCACGGTGATGGCGTCGGGTGGGTCGAGTAATGGACGAGCTTTCTTTTGGCGATGAGCACTGCGTGAGCGCCTTCGCACTGCGGTACCGAGCCTTGACTCGAAAGAACTCTCACGATGAAGTAGACTGGCCGTTGTACCTTGAGTTCGCGGCCTTCCTCCGCTCGTTCCACCACAAGGGCCGCACTGACGACTTGAGCAGTGGCGGCGATGTAGAGGAGCAGCGGTTCGCCTGGTGCCGGGGCGACCAGGACCGGAGGTGAGGATAGGAAGGCCTTCAGGCGGGTGAGGGCTTCCTGAGCCTCCTGGGTCCAGCTGAAGCGGTCGGATTTCTTGAGCAGCCTGTAGAGCGGCATTCCGCGCTCGCCAAGGCGAGACACGAAACGGCCCAAGGCGGCAAGGCACCCTGTTAGCCTCTGGACCCCTTTGAGGTTAGGAACCGGGCCCATCCTTGCGATCGCCGAGATCTTCTCCTGATTGGCCTCGATACCTCGCTCGGAGACGATGAAGCCGAGCAGCTTCCCTTTGGAGACCCCGAAGACGCATTTCTCGGGGTTGAGCTTTATACGGAACCATCGAAGATTCGCGAAAGTTTCTTCCAAGTTAGCAATAAGGTCGTGCGTATTCTTGGTCTTCACGACGATGTCGTCAACGTACGCCTCAACGTTGCAGCCGATCTGTTTGTTGAAGCACGTTTGCATACATCGCGGTATGTAGCGCCAAGGTTCTTTAGGCCGAACGGCATTGTAACGTAGCGTAACGAGCGAACGGGCGTGATGAAGGAAGTCGTGGTCGGTCGGACTCCTTCAACGCTATCCGTAGTAGCCCGAGTAGGCATCCGTAAAGGAAAGAGACTCGCACCCGCGTGGAGTCGATGACTTGGTCGATGCGGGGCAAGGGGAACGGGTCTTTGGGATACGTTTTGTTGAGACTCGATAGTCAACACACATTCTCCATTGCCCATTTTTCTTTTTACAAGTACAGGTTGGCTAGCCACTCGGGTGGTGCACCTCTTTATAAACCCCGCACCAAAAGCTTGGCGATCTCCTCCCTATGATCCCGCCTCTCCTCGTTGAAGCGGCGAGGCGTTGGCGACCGTTTTGAGCCCGTTGATGCTCAAGGAGTGCTCGCGACTTCCCTTGGGATTCCTAGCATGTCGGAGGACCTCCATGCGAAGACGCCATTGTTGGCGCGGAGGAAGTCGACGAGCGCGCTTTCCTATTTGGCGGGGCGTGGTTCGACCAAGACGGTCTTGGTCTGATCGCAGGATCGATCGCGACCTTCTTCGTGTCCTCGGCGGACTTGAAGGATTCCGCCCGACTTGCCGGACTCGGGCGGACTCGAGGCTTCCTCCCGAGGTTGTCGAGCTCGGCGGACGTGATGATCGCCGAGGCAAGCTCACAACCGCTTTCGCCGCATTGTAGGCAAGCCGAAAGACGATGCCACGGTGATGACTCGTGGCCCGCATCTTCGACTTGAGATAGGCGTGGCCGGGACCGCCATGAACTTGGCGTGTATGGCCTCCCGTGATAGCGTGATAGGAGCCGGGAAATCCACAACCTCAAAAGTGAGGGTCTCGTGCGGAAATTTCCGGCTCTCAAAGGTGACGGCGGTCGACTTCCCGAGCGGATGGGCTCGCCGCCGTGATGACACGTGGAAAGGAGCCTTGCTCGCCGGAGACTCGAGCGAGGAATCCCTATGGCGTCGAGCGCCTCCACGTAGAGGATGTTGAGGCCGCTGCCGCATCCATGAGCACCTTGGTGAGGCGCTTCTTCCCCACGATGGGGTCGACTACAAGCGGGTATCTTCCTCACCGGGATGTGGTCGGGTGATCACCGATCGAAGGTGATCGGGAACTCGACCACCGAGGTATTGAGGATGGCTAGTGAGGCGTGTGGACCTCACGGTAGGTGAGTTTGAGCCGACGCCTTGTCGGCGAGCACGCCGGTCCGCCAAAGATCATGAGGCGCCCGCCGGGTTCGGGAACTCGTCGTCGCGCTTTTCTCCACGGCCCGTGGGGCCGTGGCCGGCTTCTTTCCTTTGCCCCGCGGCGTCGTGTGGGTGCCGGAGAGGAAACGTCTCAGGACTTCGCAGTCCCGGAACTTATGTTTGACGGGGAACCCGTGGTTCGGGCACGGGCTGTCCATCTATTTTTCGAAGTGGTCAGGCGCGACGGTCGGTCGTACCTGCTGCTTGGCAGGGCGGTCGACAGTGGCGACCACTTGGGACTCGCGGATCTGTTGCCGCTTCCGCTTGTCGGAGCGGTCGGAAGGGGATCCGATTCGGACGCCGGGCTCATGCTGGGCCTTTCCTCCTTCGAAGATAGCCCCCACAGCCTCCTCGCTGGAGGCGTGGTTGGTGGCGATGTCGGGGAGCTCCTTGGTGGTCCTGGGCTTGAGACAGCCCAGCTTGTGCACCAGGGCCTTGCAAGAGGTGCCGTATATGAATGCTCCCACGACATCGGCGTCGGAGATGTCGGGAGCTCGTTGCATTGGCGGAAAACGCCGATGTAATCCCGAGGGTTTCCACCGCCGCTGCAGCCCTTCAGGTCCTAGGAGTTGCCAGGGCGCTTGTAAGTGCCCTGGAAGTTGCCGACGAAGAGGGTCTTCAAGTCGGCCCAGTTCCTGATGGTTTTGGTGGGCAAGTACTCGAGCCAAGCTCGGGCCGAGTCCGCAAGGTAGATGGGGAGTCTTGGATGATGAAGAGATCATCCGTCGCTCCACCCCGCATGCGAGCCGGTAGTCTTCAACCGGACACAGGTTCGTGGCCCCAGTACTTGGCGATGTTGGTGGGCGCCGGAATCAGGAAATCCGCTGTGGATCCTGGCGCCAGTGGTCCGACCATTGGGGCTTGAGGCGCGCGCGTGGCGCCCGCCGTCCACAATACGTGAGTGGGCGGCCTCCTCCGCCGCTTTCTCCGCGCCTCGGGTGGCGTGAATGTCGAGGCGTCGCCGAGGCGCCAGAGCACCGGGTGCGCGAGGCTGGGTGGTTCGTGGTGTGGCGCCGCCACGGACCACCGGCCGAAGCGGCGGTGGGCCCGGTGGCGAAGTGGCGCGGAGCGGTAGGAGCGGAGGCTCGCATGTGTTGCACGGCCGCGACGCCCACCACCGGAGGTTCTCGCGTGGCTTTGGCCTCCGGCCGCCGGCCCGGAAGGCCTCGGCAAAGACGCAGCCGCGGCCACGTTTTGGCTTGCATGTGGGAAGAACTGAGGGCCGTCGGATTCTTCCGCCAACTTGTGGTGTACATGTCGCGTGCGTCCGCGCGCGTCGCCGGGCACCTGCTGGGTCTCGTGCTCATCCTGCTCCAGGTTAGCCTGGAGCTAGTCGAGCTCAGCCCTTCGCTTATCCAGCTCTTCGCGCTGTCGCTGGAGTTTGGCGCGGTGAGCTTGAGCGTTCAACTGCCGCTTCACAGTATTCCTCCTCCTGCGCCTTGGTGCGCCGGATGGGGGCCCCCGTAGCTGCGGGGGTTATGGTTAAATCGACCGTGCTCGCCATGTTGCACCCGCGAGAGTGCCGCCTGCGGGTAGGGTACTCCGTGTCGGAACTGGAGTCGTGGCTGGAAGAGTCTTCCAGCAGCTCGTGGATAGAGGCCGGCATATAGCCAGCCATCGCCACAAGTTGTGAGCCTGCGGGAGGTGACACGGTCACTGCCGGGCCCACGGAGCTTCGACGTGGCGTGGCGGGCGCTCCCAGCTCCGGCTTTGGGACTCGCAGGCGCTAGCCGGAGCTTAGCGAAGTCGCGGAGATGGCGCCAGATTTCGTGGCGCGGGCGCCGGTGGCGGCGAGGGGATGGCGTAGGCTCTCCCGCCGAGGTGACGGCAAAGTTGAGGGAGCCAAAGCGGATCTGGCTCCCCGGCGCAAGATCATGCCGTCGCGGTGGAAGATACCATCGAGGAGGCAAGCGGAATCCGAGATGGTGACGAAGGCGCGAAGCCCCTACTGGCGCGCTAACCGCCGTTGAGAGCACCGCAAGTAAATTTGTAAGTCTAAGGGCGCGCGTTCCACTCCTCGAATGGTTAGACTCGAAGTCCAAGATGTATCTTGGATCGGGCAAGGTCCTACTCCGATTAGTGTGGTGGCGTTGTATTCCCTTGATGCATGATCGCACAAAGTTTACAAGCGAGTGCTAATGGCTTAGCGAGATAGGTTCGATCCCCTCCTACGGGGTTCCCGCCTCCTTTATACGGAAGGAAGGCGCAGTTACATCAAGAGGTGGGAGAGGGCGAGATGACCTACACTAGGAGCTTGGTCCTTCGTTCTGTGGACCGATCACCACCCGTCTTGCCCATGCTTGGGTCGGTAGCCTAGTTGGCGAGCGGTTAGGTATTTCCACAGGAAGCGGCGTGCACCGCCTCTGCGAACCTTACGAGTGTTGACGTTCTTTGCGCATGACGTGGGTGTTGCCGGGAGAGCGTGTCTTCGTCTTGTGCATATGTGACCGGTTGATGGGGTGGGAGCATGACTTGGCGATCATTAAACCCTCTTGGGAAGGGCCACCGCCCTTGTATAGTCATTTCGATTGACCCGTTCGTAGAGGTGCGTGGTCAGAGGTGGTGGGGCTTCCGATCGCGCCCCTTGGCGGATGTTACCTTGGTTTGATCGGAGTCGGGGATCCCGTCCCGCCAAGGGGTCGGGAGCCCGCTGGTCGAGCCGGGGTCCGTCTGCGGCGGGTCGGAGCCCTGCTTGTCGGAGACACTTCCCGATCGGTCGGAAGGAATGTCTCGTGTGGCCTTGCAGTGCTTCGATCCGGTAGTGAAGTGGGAGCGGCTGTTGGGCTTGAGCTGTGCTTGAGGCCGCCGGCTCGTCACTTCGGGCCGTTGGGGTACCCCTGTTATAAGTATTCGTCAGCATGGCATGATCAAAATATTTAAGATAGGAATCGGTAAATCAGAATCAGTAATCACCATTCGGTCCATTCAAAATCAGAATCAGTAAACACCTGACACCAATCACTCAATCAGAATCAATAATCACCATTCGATGATTCGGTCCATTACTCCATTCAGATTCAGGCATTCCTCATTCACTAGACTACCAGAGCATAGCTACGATTGCGGGCTTGCAGCCGACGGGCGTCACAGGTGGGCCGATTGGCAACTGCCGATGCTGAGGAGGCGAGCCAGGCGAGGACCAAACGGCGGAGCCATGGGGGGCTAGGGGCTGCGGCCGGCGGCCGGTGCTGAGGGCGAGAGCGGGCTGAGCGGCTACCGGCCGTGCCATCGACACCGGTCGGCCGATCGGTGGATCTGCGGATCGCGGGCGAGCCGCGGCGGCGGCCGGCGGGGCGGGCCGATGTCGGGGCGGACCCGGCCGATAGAGGCGGCAGGTGGCGGCGGCGCGCGAGCTCGAATCACCGGATCGGCGGGACCACGGGAGGATCGAGCAGCGGGCGGCGCGGAGCGATAAGCGGCCAAGGGGCCGGTCGGGGCGGCGGCCGGCGGTAGAAGTGGGGCGCGGCCGCCGGCGGGCGAGCTCGGATAGCCGAATCGGGAGCCTGCGAAGAGTGGCGGCGTGAGTGTGTGCGCGTGACCTCATCTCCGACCTTGCCATGTATGACGTGCGGCTGGCCTGGGCGCAAAGCTGGGAGACTAGAGCGATGGGCCCAAATGCAAATTGAACAGTGTTGTACACTGTTATTTAGGCTAGGCCTTGGGCCCGGCCCCCGGTAGTCCGAGGCCCAGCTCCGCCCCTGGTTCTCGCGCTATGGAGATCTTAAATCCTCCAATCACTTTCTTAGCGTGTGTAACGGATGCGCACATGTGTATGTGCGCGCACGAGCATAGTGGTGTGCATGCGTGAGTTGTGTACGTCCTTGTACCCCTCAACCCATGGCCAACAGACCCTGAGTGGGCATAGTAGGGCTTCACTTTCTAACGTGGCTCTATGGTTCCATCTCCGAGGAAATCCTCCACGTTGCTCGGGCCAACGTTGAGAACTCTTCCTCTCGACAACAAGGAAAGTCGTGCCATCTACCTTGAAGCTGAACACGCTTACTGCCCAGGATGGTGGTCACCCCTTACTACCAGAAGATCGATGAAGACGCTAGTTGATGCTCTCCAAGATGTTAGGCAACCTGTCTCCAATCGCACGCTGGTGCTCGACACTCGATCCGCGGACTCAACGAGGGGCTCTCCGACATGGTGGCTAATATCTCACCATGAAGACCCCATTTCCTAGCTTCATCCGCATGCACTCTCTCCTTATCTTGAGGAGATACACAAGGCAAATTTAACACCCTGAAAAATGTGAAAATAAATAAAATAAAAAATTTAGTTGGAATTATGATTTAGTCTGAATTTCCACCTTTTCTATGTTTTCTTGAATTTTGGTCTTTAAGAAAAGTTATTTCTATTGTTGAATAATCTCTTGTCCAAATTGTGAAGACCAAAATCATATAAGGATAAAATCTAAAAAAATTGTTTAAATCCAAAGGCAACTCCAGAATGTTCCCAAAAAGTCTCAAGGAAATGTGAAAGCATTTAATGCTAATAGAAAATCGAAAACAATATTTGATAATAAGGAATAGAGACACTATCAGATTTTTCTAAAAGTGTACAAGTATGACCCATACTCTGAAATTTTAATGGTATCTTCCAAAGCACTAAAGACCTTACAAAAGGTTTCAAAAATATTGAACCTTATCTGATGCTTCTGGAAAATAAAAAACAGAAGCAATTTAAAAATATCACTAACACCGTTAGATTTTTTATAAAAAACGAACAAATTTGGTCATCATATGAAAATTTTATGGTGATATCTGTGAACCCTAGGACCACACAGAAAAATTTCCAAATGAATTGAACCTAATTTGATATCTCAGAAAAATCAAAACTAGAAAACTCAAAATTGAAAGAGTAGCCTTGTCAGAATTTTATAAAATTTTATAAGTGTGAAAATGGTCTAAAATTTTTATATGAGTATAATTATTTCCTTGGGATCATACGAAAAAAATTTAAAAATTTTTAACTACTATTGCAGCTCAATTAAATCTAAAACCCTGTTCTACCCAAACTAGAGAATTCTGGTTTCTTCTCTTGTCTAACTGCCATGTGGAACCCACCTCTTTCTTGGCCCACTCACCAGAGACTCACTGTCTTGCCCTCTCCTCGGTTGAACGCTGCTTCACCCCTGCCTCAGCTTTGCCACAGCAACCGAATGGCCGCAAATTCGCTGCCACGACACGTGCACGACTCGTCGCCATGTCTTCCCCGAGCGCAAGACGCCAGTGATGGTCTCACCCACGACATATGAACCCAGCCTCGCTCCTGCACCGCCATTGCTGCCCCCGGCCCGAACACTCACTACTACAGAATCAGTGATCTTTGCCGCTATATCACTACCGTTCATCAAAAACTGTTAGTAATAATATTATTATTATCGGTTCAGATGGAAAACCGGCAGTGATAAATCCCTTATTACTGCCGGTTCGGACAAAAAACGGTAGTAATACTATCACTGCCGGTTTTTTAGAAGAACCGTCAGTGCTGATATTTTTCAAAAAATCATAACTTTTTCATACAGGGTCGGATGGAGATAAAATTTATATGAAAATTGTAGCTCTCGACAAGTTCTACAAGTTTGTAGTTGAAAACCTTTTCATTTCAAGTAATTTAAATATCCAAATAATGGTATCACTGCTGGTTGGCGGTTCGTATTCCCAACCGGCAGTAATAATACTATCAACCATTTTTCGAAAAATCATAACTTTTTTATACGGAGTCGGATGGAGATAAAATTTATATGAAAATTGTAGCTCTCGACGAGTTCTACAACTTTGTAGTTGACAACCTTTTCATTTGAAGTAATTTAAATATCCAAATAGTGGTATCACTGCCGGTTGGCGGTTCGTATTCCCAACCGGCAGTAATAATGCTATCAACCATTTTTCGAAAAATCATAACTTTTTTATACGGAGTCGGATGGAGATAAAATTTATATGAAAATTATAGCTCTCGACGAGATCTACAACTTTGTAGTTGACAATCTTTCCATTTGAAGTCATTTAGATATCCAAATAATCATCAAAAGTTTCGGAGACAAAGGAACAAAAGGAAAATATATCCCATACTTGTTGAAGAATGAGTGATAGGTGAGATGGTAAGGTGGGCTCGTGCGGGACAGCAGATCGCGAGTTCGAGCGCGTGCGTAGAATACGGGGTGGTCGGTCCGGATGTGTAAATAAACTTTTTTTTGATTTCACTGCTGACCAATCACTGCCGGTTTAAAATCCAGCAGTGATGTCAGTTTGAAACCGACAGTAATATAATGTTCTGTAGTAGTGACTCCAGCTTCTTCCTCACCTAACCTCAGCGCCGCCACTTCCCCTCTCTCAAGCTCCGGTCAAACCGAACTGTGCCGACCACGCCAACGCCGTATACAACATTCCTTGTCCATACCCAGCCACGGCAAGGCTTTACCATGACCTGCGCCTGCCATGGCAGCGCAAAACCCGTTCCGACCCCATCTTTATTTCCCCCGATCGAATTGTGGCACCACAATGTTTCTCACATCCCTTACAAATATCGGCTGAGCCTCGCATAGCCTTCCCACGCCTCCTAGCCTTCCTCCTGCCCAAGCACCATGACTCTAGCTGTAACATCCTCAAAATTCAAACAAAATGATAAATTAAAATTTAATTGTGTTTAATTCTGCATTTTCTGGCTTTTTCTGGTTTTTCTTGGATTTTTCTCTAGAGGGAAAAAAACCTTTTTAGTGTTGAATTAGAGAAATATAAATAAATATAAATAAAAGACCTATAATAATAAAATGTACAAAAATTATTTTTAATCATAAGAAAACCCCAGAACCTCATTTATGCATTCAAAAGTTGTGTGAACATATTTATTTATGAAAAGAAAGGTGAATTAAAGGAAATTTGACTAAGAATAGTATGATTATCAGATTAAAATAAAAATACTCCAACCTTATCGTCAGCCAAATATTTTACATTATCTTCTTAAGCGATATACCAATCAAGATTAAAAATATAAATAATAAATAATCAATTTTTATGAATTTAAAATTTTAAAATTAGATAGCTTGAAAATTCAAAAATCCCAATGTTAGAATTATTATAAATTAAATACAAAAAATATGAAGTTGAAATTTTTACAGACGAACAATATAGCCATAAGAGACTTCTATGAAAAGTTTTAAAAAATCCTTGACAATATTTCTCCTCTCAAATAAATTAAAATAAGATAATGAGAAATTGAGCACAGTAGCTTGTCAGAATTAATATAAAATTCACACATGTTATTTCAACCTGAAAATTTTACAGGATAAATAAAATTATCTAAGTTTTACTGTGGATAATTATAAAAATTAATGGATAATTATACTAGCTCATTTAATGGATCAAAACCAGCTTTGCTCACAGTCAAAACCCTAAGATCTCTTCTCTCGCCGACATGTGGGACTCGACTACTATTTGGGCCCACCTATCAGTCGGTAACTCTCTCTTCCTCCTCCTCCTCTCGTCGGTTCTACGAAGCCATTTCTCACTGCTATTCTCCTCGCCAGCGCCGCATTCCTCGTGTCGCCCGAGGCTACGCCGATGTCATGCCTCTGCCATGCAGCAGCCCTCTCCGTGTTTCCCGTTGCCTGACCATACCGTTCGCTGTGGAGGCGTCACAAAATCCTATCGGATTCACACCTCGAATGAGCTCGTCTACACCGCCTTCTTCGGCTCTAAAAGGCGCCCCTGGGTTCTCTTAGAGGCAAGCACCATTTCCCCTCGCCTTCCACTCACTCCCTCATAGCCGAGACGCCCCAATTTCTCTCCACCTCCACCATGACTGAAAAGTTCTGAGCTCGGGTTGAGATCAAAATTGGAACGATACAATAGTCCATCTTCAAATTACTCTGGAAATTAGCTCCTAAGAACCTTAATGAACTTTTTCCCTCAACTAATTCCAGAGATCATCGCTTAGAACCTTGTCGCCCTATGGCTCTTCTTCCTCACGGCGGGCGAACGGTGCTAGCCCAACTCGAGCCACTTTTGACACCCAACCAAGGTAAAATGGGATGCTCTTGACCTTTTGAAGCTTAATTCGAGATCGATCAAACTCGATCACCCCTCTATCGCCGTAGCGACTCACCGCCGCTTCCTCCGCCGCAGGCGCTCACCGACAGCCACCTCTGGCTAACCATTGCCGCCACCGAGTGTTGCCTCGGGTGTGCCTTGGTTCCCTAGAGCTCGGTGAGTCCATGGCCGGCCGGTGCCGCCCTTCCCTCGCCGGCGGTGAGCCCAAGCCGAGCTACCCTACTCTCGGTGTCTGACTGGTGGACTCATTCTGTCAGCCACCGTGCCTCGCATGACTGCGCATACACTGATCGAAGGGCCCCACCCATCAGTCCTCAGGATTTAATTAAAATCACACGAAAAAAGAAAAGATGCTTTCATAGTAGTGAAAGCATATTTTCTAATTTTTGCTCATTTTCCAAACCGAGCCACTACAATTGCTTATAACTTTTGCATCCTAACTCCAAATCCAACCAAACAGGTTTCTAAATTTGTGTAAATTCATGTAGATTCATAATATGTAAAATATTCCATTTTTTCTCTAGACAGAATTCAAATTTGAATTTAAGTAAGAATCTAGAATGTGCTCTATATAAAATTTGTGAAAAATAACTTCAAAAATGATGAAACAAATTTTATTAGGTTCCTGAGGAAATAATATCTCCAAATATATAAAAATACTTATACTTGGACTTATTTTGTATCAAATGCATAAATAGGTTAATTTCAATACATTCAAAATTCAAATGATTATAACCTGTGCAAATAAATTCCAAATTCGGTGGAATAAATTCCTATGTACTATAAAATGATAACCATTCTGTGTATGTAAAAATATTTATATTCTAAGCTCTGTTTATTCTTGTTTATGCCTTGGGAAGGACCCTAGCAACACTTGAAATATGAAATAATAAGAAATGCTGCAAATAATCTCTAAAATCCTTGAAATCAGAACATAAATAACTGAAAAATTATAAATTCATGTTCTGTGATAGTAGCTTAAACCTAGGTATTAAGTGTATTAATATATTCTTTATGCATTAAAACTTGTTAAGAATTGTTTCTACACACACAAAGCACCTTTTACTGCTTTTATATCTTAGTTGTGTAAATCCAAATAATCTTAGCTTCTTGAATTCATAAAATAAAAATAACATATCTATAAGAATTAAGTAGTCATGCCTCAGAACGAACCCAAGATCAAATTGCCTCTTGATCGAGGGTTACAAAGGACTGAATTTTGATCAAAGAACTAATTGAACCAACATGCGTAAAATGCTAACACCAAAAATCCTAAAACCACGCTTAATTCCTGTAGTAGATTTCAATTTGGTTTTACATCTGATTTCTTTTTGCCCTTATTAAAAGTTCGTTATTTGTTATTTGCCATGTTTTCAGTTGGACGACGAGTAGACCCCGACGTTTCAGAATTTGTTGACGACGACTCTACCATCGATCCAGACTACGTACTAGATAGCGATCAACAAGGCAAGCACCCCCTTGATCATATTGATCCTACTATTTTACGTTGTTTATATTGTTTTGTGAAAACTATTATGCATGTGCTATGTTCAATAGAAATTGCTATGTTATGGGTATTGGTAGAAGTATGCCATAACTTGTGGGACTTCCTTAATTAATCTCGATATGTGAACCTTGCTAATCCCTAGGATATGGTTAGACACATACTATTGTCAGACTGGGTATACTCGACTATAAGTGCATTTGCTTAGTATGCTTTAGAGAATTGGGTACACGAATGGCTGGCTATACTGTTCGTGATGAATATAAAATATCGGACATCTTGAAAAATGTGGTAATTGGTATTTTGGTAAAAATAAAAATAAACTATGATTTAACACGGGCGAGTTTTTGGCAATAGCCGGATGTGCAAGGTTGGACTTGCACGTAGTTTAGGGGGAGTTTTCTCGCCTGGGTCGGGTTAAGGACCGAACTACTGTGTTGTTTTTAGACCAAGATAGCCATACAACCACAAGTGCTGATATGAGACAGCCTTAACATATTAAGTTACTTAGAACTAGCTTTGCACATTGGAAGACTGAAGTAGTATGGGTTCTTTGGGTAGGTTTGCTCGTAGGGGCTTCCACACAGAGGTGCGGATAAATGCATACCAATACAACGGTGTACACCTTGCTATAGGGAGAAACATGTGTGGCAGGGATGTGCCTAAATTATTGTGTGGATGATAGGGATGGACTGTCATGTCTTGGATGTGTGTTTTTTCCACCATAGCAGGGGTTTAACGTCACCGGGCTGGTGCAAAGTTAGGGCTAGGTAATGTAACAATTCTGTTATGATCTCTCTACGGCACACCAATGGAATTGTGCTAATAGTTTGCACAAAGAGTTAATCATTTCTTGTGGGTAAAGTAGTACACCTCTGTAGAGAGTAAAACTTTTTAAAAAGCCACGTCTGCGGTCATGGGCACTTGATAAAGTCATCACATAGTTAGAAGTTTTGATATTTTCATAAAATGGATTGGACTTTGGAAATTGTTGTTGAAGTCTTTATTTCAGTTTTGAATACCATGAAATTGGTTATGACCGAATTGTTGACTCAATCATGGAGGATTGAATTGTTGAATTCTGATTACATACTTGTTATTTACTTATCAATCGATCGATCTTTTATAAATCCTTTTTGCAATCTATTATTCAGTATTTACAATCTAAGCTTGATTATTGCAAAAGAACTTTGTAACCTTTCATTTGACACAACCTGCATCTAATAAATATTTGCATACACAATGTACTCAATCTTGCTATTGTTGTTATTTATTAGGTGATGAAACAGAGTACCCCAACGAACAATTTGATAACACAGGTTACGTGGATTTCAATGAAGAAATTTTCTAGGGTTTACCTTGTCTGTTGCCTGAGGGAATATGGGAAAAGGCTAACTGCAAGATAATAATGCAAGATAATAATGTTTTCGCTGCATCTTTATTTTGGTTTGTAAGAATAATTTATATAACTATGACGTTCTCGTATGTATTATATATTTTATATGGATGTAATTTCAATTTGTAAATGTGCGTACTAGTCACTGATCATGGACTAGTACTGTATTCACAAGGAACCCTTTATTGGTATTTAATACCAAAAATGGGGGCCTTACACTAGCTTCGCCACTCTTGCAATTGCAATGGAATCGAGCTTCGAGTCCAAAAGTCAATTCCGACACTCCTGTGAGTATATAATTGTTCAATTCCTTGCGCCTGGATGACCTAGATAGACAACTAAAGCACCCTCGGGCTTTGTTTGCAGCTTTGGATAGTTGAATCACTGCCGCACCGTACCCTTCTTCCCTGACTCCGGTTACACGGTGGCAGAACACCCGACCATCCTTTGACCCTGAAAGGTAGTAAAATGGAATCCCTAGCACTCCTGATGCTCATCCACCCCTTCCTCGAGCACGATACTCACTAACTCTCCTCACGCCCACGCGTCATTTCCGCTGCCGCTTGTAAGACCGAGGATGCCCACTAGAGGGGGGGGGGGTGAATATGCGGCTATAAAAATTTCTTCTACGATTAATTAAATTCTCGCCTAAGTACCTTTATGTCAAAACCTAAATGATAAAGATGCGAAAGAGATAAACTAAGGTCTTAACAATTTAAAGCCTAAATCAACTAGGCTCATTAAGTGCACTAACTAATTATGTCTCTAACAATAAATTGAAATCCTAAAGACAAACAAGCAATTTAATTCTAGGAATATAAATTACAATAATGTAAATAGAGAATTGAAAGCATACACAAGGAGACACGATACTTTTTACCATGGTGTTCAGAGACTTGCCGGTCTCCCCTAATCTACGTTGAGGCAAGCCCAAACCGCTTTGGACCGGTTTCACGAATTGAGCACCCACCTCGATTCTACTAGTGGTAGCTCTTTCCCCCTCCAGATAGGTGAGCTCCGATCTTCACAACTTTGATGGGCCTTCTGACAATCTCCTTGAGAAGGTCACCGTACGCAACGCTTCCGCACGCCGTCTAGGTGTCGGCAAACACCAAGAGTAATAGGTCAAGCCTCTTGCTTGATCCTCACCAAGTGCAACACATACACAAGTATGCTCAATCATTCTCTAGATGCAACACATGCAACTAGAGACTACTCTCCTTTCTCACAAAGTGCAATACATGCACAATGTAGGGGAGAGGCTCACACTAGCTCAAGAGAATGCAAATCAACACCAAAGAGATTCTACACAAGAAACTCTAGCTCAAAAGCTTCTCAAATCACTCAAATATTGTTCTAGGAGCTCTTGAGGTTTTTCTCTCACAAGAATACTCAAATGGGCGCTAGAGCCACTGCAAAACCCTCCTAGCTCGGCCTCTTTTATAGCCCCTCAAGAAAACTAGCCGTTGGGGGCAAAATACCCAAAAATCAGTAATTTTCGGTACTACCGACATGTAAAGGGCGGTAGTACCGGCCTCAACCCCAACGGATAGTTCTGGGCACTAAATACACTGAAAATAGCCGTTGCTACAGTACTCCAGTACTACCGACATGTAAAACCGGGTAGTACCGATATTTTTCGCCCCAAACACTCAAAAGCACGGTTCTGAGAAATAACTACCAACCTTCTGGAGCGGTAGTTACCGGTGTAAATCGCGGTAGTACCACTGTTTCAGCAAGTAAAACAGTCATAACTTTTTACTCCAAACTCCGATTTAGGTGATCTTGAGCTCTATGCGAAGCTTATCAAGAGGGATACAATCTCCACCCATTTTCCAGATTTAAGCAACCATAGATATTTTTAAATATCACAAAAACAATAGCTCCAATGATCACATTTTCTGGAGAATATGTACCGGCAACTAAATAGCGGTACTACCGTACTAACAGTAGTACCAGCCTTTGAACCACGGTAGTGCCAGAATTCAAACTCAGAGAAAAAGATACTTCTGTAAAATAACTACCGTACAAGTGCTACGGTACTACCAGACCTGCGGTAGTACGGGCTTTAACACAACGGTAGTGCCGGTCTGAGGAATTTTTCAAGAAACACATTATTTGAAAAAATAACTACCGCACTCAAGAGCGGTACTACCGAACTTCAGTAGTACCGGCCTCACCACGGCGGTAGTGCCGGTCATAGATCAAAAGCAAGATTTCACACCGAAATCTTCTTTTCAAATTTCAACCAAAAACCAACAAGACCAATTCTTGAGCCATGTGATGATCAACGAATGATCACGACACTTTGCAAAACACATTTGCAAATGCTAATCACATTCTCTAAGATTAAATGCATGAATACCAATATTTTGCAAAACATATTTGCAAAACAAAATCAAGCATGAGCTACGACTATTTGTAGAACACATTCATAAATATTCGCTCCATGCAAAAACCACATAAGCCAAATTACATGAGCTATCTCCCTTTTGCAACACATGCAAATTCATAGCTCCATGTAAAAACCAAATCGATTAAGATTCAATAAGAAGCAAGCATGAGCTCCCTTATTTGCAACACACCAAATAAGAGAGTATGCTAGAGTGAACCGGATTGAGTTCATCAACACATGATAAAGCTCAAGTTAAATGACTCAACCCCTCTTAATAGTACGGCAACCTATACTAGCAACCCGGTCTCTCATCCAAACATCGAGACCGGTAAAAGACTAAGAACACATCCTTAGTCCTAGCTAGTTATACCTTTGCCTTTAGCAATCCCACTTGGAGCTTTTTATGATTCCCATTATCTTCTCTCCAAGTCGGGTCCTCTCTTCTTATTCATCAACACATGATGAACTCCCTCTCTTCTTCTTCACTTCGGGATAACCTCTTAAAGCTTATCAACATATGATGACTTCTTTTTGATTATTTATTTTCTTGGACTCAACCTACTTCACAACTCATGGAAGGTTGTTAGTCCAACAAACACGGTTGTCTCAATCATTGCTTGCACTCCAACAACACAGAATGGAAGCCCTCAAGATCGATTGAGCACAACTCAAATCAATTTGAATGATTAATTGTGTCTTGAGTACTTTGATACAACTGATGCTTCATTATACTCAAGAACTTTTAATTTGTCCTTAATCAACAACGAATACTATCAACACATGATGAAGCGTTCTTTGATTGATTGAAGGACAACCGAACTCAATTTAAATTTCATTTAAATTGATATGAGTATATATAACTACACAAATTTCATATACTCAAATTGATGGAAAGTAATGATCCAAATATTATATGAAGTAGTGGAAAGGGATCAATACATTTTAGTCCATCAACTATAGAATAAACTCCATTGAATATGTGCATATAAATAATCAAACTTTGGAATCAATATGCACATAATCATTCTTATATAGCATTTGACTTTATCCTATATTAACCTGAGTATACTTGCAACTACACAAGTTATATATACTCAAAAGGTTGTTTCAAAGTCTTGATCCTTTATATTATTTGGCAAGAAGACATAGATCAATACTATTGAAACATTAAGTTAAATTATGAACTCCCCCTAGATGTATGCATTCATGTCATGTATGAAATTTGAAACATAATGCACATCTTAAATGTATAATCAATAGAAGAGTTTATCCTTCTACTTCAATCCTAAGTATGCATTAAGATAATAGAGTGAATACGAGTGCATACCTTGGGTTTTTCATTTTTCATCCAAATTTGGGACTAATAAGAATAAACCTCAACAAAAGAGTTAGTCTCATAAAAATATGTGTCATTAATTAACAATTGAGACTAATCAATATTATGATTATCAAAAGAGTTAGTCTCAATATTAGATTTGTCATTAACACCAAAACTAAACTAATGGAGCTTGAACTTTCACCGCTCAAGCTCAGCGCTGACTCACCTTCGGTCACCGCCAGCCACCACTGAGACATCCCTTAGGTTCCCTGCAATCCCCTCTTGTCTCCCGTACCGACGCCCGGCCACCTTCGGCCCTCCTCCGTCGCTGGCAACCTCCTCGCCGCTCGACCCTATTTTGACTCGCTGACAGGTGGACCCAGGGCATTAGCCTCTGTCTCTCTCTTGCGTCACTGACCTGCAGCCCCCATGTCAATTTCGCTGTTAAAAGCTAATTAACTCTGTTATTAGCTAGTGAGTCAATGACAGGTGGGCCCACGTTAAGTTAAATCATTAAATTGAACTGGTATTCATGTATAAGCTGCTGCCATGTGGGCCCCTTCGTCAGTGAATTTGAAAAAATAAAAAACCCAAGAAAACCCATAAATAATGAAATACGTTTACCCTATTATGAAGGTGTATTTTCCATTTTTATAGGATTTCTAGAACCGATCCTATTCAACTGCTCATAACTTTTACATCCTAGTTCCAAATTGAGTCAAATAAATTTATAAATTCATATAAAATCATGAATTTTCAGAATATTAAAAAATATTTACTTTTGGACATAGTTTCATAATTTTAGAATTTAAATTTGAAAAAACCTAGTATAGTCACTATTCAAAAGTGTTATGCACTAACTCCTAAATTGTGAAATAAATTTATAAAAATTTGTTAGACCATAAGCATTATGAATCTCCAAAAATATTTAGATTTGGACCTAATTTGTATGGAATTTGTAAATAGGTTGCTTTCCAATACATTCAAAGTGCAAATGGTTATGACTATAGCAATTAAATTCCAAATCTAGTGAAACCAAATTCTAAGCCCTGTTAAAACCATAATATCCCTGTTTATGTAAAAATATTTAATTTTTGACCTTTGGTGAGTAGTTTAGATTTAAAATTCAAATGAACTTTAGAATGAGCACTATTGGGAATTTTTACAAACTAACTTCAATTTTGATAAACTTATAAAAATTTTAGAGACCATAAGGACTCCAGATCTGAAAAAAATATTTGGGATTAAACTTAATCTATACTGGATTCATAAAAAGTCTAATCCCCAATGTATTCAAGGTTTAAATACAAATAACTTTTGCAAATAAAATTTAAATCCAACAGAACCAACTTCAAAATACCCTAGAAGTCAGGACCCTCTAATGCTACTAAGGAAATCATGTTCGGACGTGTTTTACGCTTAACTCCTACTAGAAATTCGTCTTCTTATAATACAAACTTAAATATTCATAATATATGAAAACAAAAGTAAAATTTTAGAAATCAGCACTTAAAATCTTTTTATCACCAGACCTTTATATTTTAAACTTATATTTGAATTGGTGTTATTGGTTTCATTTGCTTCTTATTGCTATATTACGTTAATCACGTGTAGATACCGATGTTCCCGAACCTGTCGACTTCGACTCCACTACTGAGTTCACTAAGCAAGGCAAGCACTCCATTTAACTATGTTGATCCTACTATTTAAATTAAATTATGTTATTTTGTCAAATATATTATGCACGCATTATTTTCAATAAATTGGCTATATTATGGTACTGGTAGATATAACCTATCATTTCATAGAACTTCCTTAATAAATATCGACATGACAACCTTGATAACCCATTGAAAAGGTTAGGCAATACATAATGTCAATATAGGTATATACGACTATTTAATGATAATGCTTAGCCATGATTTGAAATGGAACAGTAAAAGGTCAGACATGTTGTCCTTTGAAACTGGAAACGTTAAATATAGTTAAAGATTGCCGATATTTTGGTAAAAATAAAAATAAAACTATGATTTGACACAGGGCGAGTTATGGCAATAGCCGAATATACATGTGGCTTGCACGTAGATAGGGGGAGTTCTCGCCCGGGTCGGATTAAGGACCGAACTACATGTTGTATAATCCAAGGATATCAATACAACCACAACTGCTAGTATATGATGTCCTTAACTTATTAAGTTACTTAGATTTAACTTTGCACATTGAAAGACAATAGTTTACGTGCTTTCTGGGATGGATTGTTCGAAGGGGTGCCCTCACCGAGATGTTGGGAATAACGCATGCCGATACAACGGTGTACGCTTTACTATAGGGAGAAGTAGGATAATAGGGTGTATAACCATTGGTCATATAGTGATTGTATAAATATCTTTTGCCGCCATAGTAAGGGTTTGTCATCATCGGACTGGTGCAAAGTTAGATCTATGTAATGTAACGGTTATGTTATAATCTCTCTGCCGCATACCTAAGGAAGTGTGTTAATAACTTGGCAAAAGAGTTGATCATGTCTTGTGGGTAAAACTGTATATCTCTGCAGAGTTTAAAACTTTTCGAAAAGCCGTTCCCGTGGTTACGAGAGACTTGGTGCACTGACACTAGTTAGAAGTTTTGGTATTTTCAAAAAAGATGGAATTGGAAATTTATTTGTTGGAAAGTTTTTATTTCAGATTTTATGCCAGGGATTGGCAAAGGATAGTACGATACTCATAATCATGAAGGACTGTGAGTTGTGATATGACATGCTACTCTTATTTATTTACATGTCTGTTAAACTTGTCAGCTCTTACAAATTACATTTGTAAATTACTACTTGATATTCATGTTCAACTTCATTTTATGCAAAATAACCTTAGTAGCCTTTCTATTAACATAAGTTGCATTTATTATATATTTGCGCTACAATATAAGTCTTACTGATCAGTACAAAAATACTTAAACTTGCTTAAATTGTTGATTTGCTACCCGAACTCGACCCTATCGGGTGTAGAACCCGCTGGTCTAATTGCCATCCCTACACCACTCTACTCTCAAGGTTCCTACCCCTGGGCAGGGTTCTTCGTCCTGTGGTTAATCCTGTCACAATGATCATGGCAACTCGAGTGGGAACAAGGGCCGTAACAAGGGCGACAACAAGAACCACGCTGATGGCAACAACGTGTCCGGTAGCCGCGGCCCTACTCCTCCTACTGGTCCCTAGGTGTGCTTCAACCCATGGGCGGGTCATACCCCTACCTGGACAGGGCAATGGAGGCCTCCATTGGTGTAGGTCTACTTGGCCCACGTCCGTCCCTCAGCGCATCCACCTCAGGCTCAGGCATACACGGTGTTTGCTCTCATCCTCTCCACGCCGCAGATTGGGTGATGGATTCCTCTAGACTGATAGTGGCCATGAACCCACCTTCTGGCGATTGGGTGATGGATTTCTCACATGGACTCCAACTCTGGTATAATTCCCCTTTCCTCCCATTTGCTTCTGATCCCCAAGTTGTGCCTCCATGGAAGAAGATTCGAGCTCTTCATCTCGTGATTATTTCCGGGTGTTCCTGTGGATGAATAGATGTAAATTACAATATATGTCCACATGCAGAATTACTTACTTGGGAGGATTTGCAGCTCGTTTGTATTGGTATTTTAATGAGATTGAAACTAAACTTGGAAGCCTCTTTTCTACTCTTAGGATTAATTACTCTCTATATATATACCGTATCTCACAACGTAGAGAGTATCTCGTGTAATGAATGGTATGTACATATAGTATATGAGCATATAAGGCTATCTAGCTGGTATGTATATTTATTTAGAGGTGGTGTGTACATTGTTTAGACATATTCCTTTTTATGTGTATACGAAGATATTTGCAAAATACGCTAAAAACTATAGACTTCCTTGTATTTTTTCAAGTGGTTCATATTAGAGTATTTTGTAATTAGTATATGAGTATACCCAAAGTAATAAAGGTGTATTTCAAATTCGTTTAGATGGTATATCAGATGTGGGAGTAACTACACTCGGGAGTAGAGGGTATTCCTATATATATATCAGAGGTGGGATTAACTACACCTAGGAGTAGTAACTACACTTGGGAGTACATAATCCTACCTTCCAATATACCACTTAAATGAATGTTATACATTTTTATCGCTTTTGGTATACCTAAATATTAACTCTAAGATACTCCAAAGTGACATGGTCGAAAAAAAATTCATTGGAGCCTTTTATTTTTTCTATATACCCTTTTTTCATATGTACGAGGAGTATATACATAAATTATGCTATAAAAAGTGGACTTTAATGAATTTTTTTATGGAACTCAATTTGGAGTATATTTAATCATTATTAGAGTATGCTCTAAATAATAAAGAGATATAACTTGTTTGTTTAAGCGGTACAATAGAAGTGAGAGTACGTACTCCCAAGAGTATGAAACTAGTTTATATATATATATATATATATATATATATATATGCTATTCTGTAGTTACGTGTAGAATAGGTTATTATACTCTCGGGCTATTTAACCAAGTTAGACTGAGCCTTCCAACGCACTAATTAGCATAGCGGACTATTCGAGTTACTTGGACAAACCAACTAATTAATATGTCGCATCACTTAAAATGTGTACACGATATCCCAAAATAAGTAATTAATGCATTGCATCATTTGAACCGCTAGTAAGTTGCATTCCTACTTTGTACACGAATCTAATTTCTTTGTTTTAGCCGTAAATTTTTATTGACAGCTCTGATTCACAAAAGATTTTTACCATTAGCTTACTGACGACAAGAGCAATATAATGATGAAAACCTTTTGTGAATCAGAGCTGTCAACAAAAAGTTACGACTAAAATAAAGAAATTAGATTCATGTACAAACTAGAAACATAACTTACTAGTCGGTCATGCGATGTAACTAGTAACGTTTCCTTATTTCAACTAGAATCTGATCTTTCTTTTGTTTTAGCCATAATTTTTTATTGATAGCTCTGATTCATGAACGGTTTTCACTAGTAATTTATTGATGACGAGAGCAATACACTGATATAAGTCTCATAGCATGAATAAGATTTTTCTATCAGTATATATAGATTTTCCTATCAGTATACATAGATTTTACTATCAATACGCACGGAGTTTATTAGTGAGACTTATATCATTATGTTAATGTCATTTCAACAAGCTATTAGTGAAAGCCGATCATAAATCAGAGATACCAATAAAAAGATATAGCTAAGTAAATGGTAACAAAATTCATGTACAAACTACGGGACATATTTTCTAGTCGGTTGGGCTTACGTGGACGGTTACTGTAAGGCCCCCATTTTTGATAATGAATACCAATAATGGGTACCATGTGCATACAGTACTAGTCCTATGATCAGTAGCTAGTACGCACAAATACAAATTGATATCACAGTCATACATAAGCTTTATTACACAGCGGATGCAATGTTACATAATATTCTTACAATATCAACAGTAAACACAGCAGTGGAGACAACTTCTTTTAGTATGCCTTTTTAACCCATTGTCCCACAGGCAATTGACAAGGTAAAACCTTAGAAAAATTCATCGTTAAATTCCCCGAATCCTGCATCAACGTATGAGTCGTCGGGACAATCTGATTCTTCACCTAAAAACATCAACATAGGCAAGTTGAGTACTTACGTATTCGCAAGACTTTTACAAATCCTATAATACATGCAGGTCATTTCAATGGAAAGGCTATTGTGGTTAATTTGCATAAAGCCAGTTTGAAATGTAAATACAGAATAATAGCTTGCAATAAAATTTGCTTAAAGGCAGATTAAATAAAATGATAGTATGTAAGTACGAGTAAGTGAAATTTCAAACCTGGGTATAATGACCATATCCAAGAACCATTTTCACTGACACACAGTAGAAATTACCGACACACAGTAAAAACTAGATTTTATGAAAATAAAAACTGCTAACTATGTGATGACTTTACCAAGCTTCCATAACCGCGGGCGCGGCTAATCGATTAGTTTTACACTCTGCAGAGGTATATAGCTTTCCCCATAAGACATGACTGACTCTTTGAGCAATCGATATTTGCACACTTCCTTTGGTGTGCCGCCGAGAGTCATGTTATAACTATTACATTATTTAATCCTAACTTTGCACCAGCACGGTGACGATAAACCCATTCTGTGGCGGAAGGACTCAGAGCATAGAAATGATGGAACTCCCCACAGTATGGTGTACACCGTTATATTGTTAGACGTTTATTCCATGATCACCTCGGTGTGGACGTCCCGTCGAGCAATTCATTAAGAAACAGCCCGTACTACTCCAGCCTTCCAAGTGCAAAGCCAGGTTTTAAATAACTTAATAAGTTAGAGCTGTCCCATTCTGGCACTTTCGATTGTATGATAATTCTTGGCCTGAAAACAACCCATAGTTCGGTCCTTAACTCGACACGGGCAACAGTCTCCCCCTACACTACGTGCAAAGACATGCACTCCCAGCTATTGCCAATAATTGCCCGCATCAAAACCATAGTTTTATTTTCATTTTCCAACCAAAATACCAACCATGAGAAAGGTCATACCCATTAAATGTCATATCCAACATTTTTAATCATGTCGAAGTTTTACTTTTATTTAAGCATGGCTAAGCATGACACTAGATGTGAGTAACCCAGTTGACATCAAATAATGTCCACGCTATTCTAGGGTTATCAAAGTTCACAATTTCATACTTATCAAGGAAGTTCTATAAAACTACAGGTACAACTACCAATACCCGTAATATAACAGACTTTAGTAAAAATAAAGTATGCAATAAAACATTTAATGAAAGCATTTATAAAACTGGGATCAATATGATCAAATGGGGTGCTTGCCTTGTTGATTCTCCTCGACATCGTACTCCTGGTCGTCGACTATATCGAACCCGTCAGGTTTTACACGTCGTTCGACAATACATAGCATATACCAAATTTTAAAAGGGCCAAAAAGAAATCAGATGGAATTATTCAAATAAAATAATTTCACAATTCAGAAATGGTTGCAGAGATTATTTGTTCTTATTTGCAATTTAAAGATTTAATCTACTTGAACCATTATTGCACCATTCTATCACATATTTAACAACTTAAATTTTTCTTATAACAAACCCTAAGTATTTTTACATATTCAGGTTCCTAAGGATCCAACCTGCTTTCCTGCTTGACATGCGCTACACACCCTATCTTTCTCAAGGACAACATTTGTTAGTCCAAGGATGTGATTGCCTTTCATGAGTTTGTGAAGGTTCCTCATACCAACATGAGCAAGTCGGCGATACCATAGCCAACCCATGCTAGATTTAGCCATTAAGCACGTTTCAAGATTTATTCTATCCGTAGTATCAACCCTCTTAATAACATCCACACCCTTATCACTAAACACACAATTGTAGCCTGCTTCACATAATTGAGCAACGGACAACAAATTGTAGCTCAATGATTCAACAAGCAAAATATTGTTTAAATGAAAATCGTTTGTAATATTAATCTTACCTAAACCTACCACTTCGCCTTTTCCATTGTCGCCAAAAATGATGCTTTCACTATTTGTTCCATTTGCATCCAAGTGTGCAAACATCGCCTTTTCTCCGGTCATGTGATGTGTACATCCGCTATCCAATATCCAACTTGATTCACCGGAGATATAGGCCTACAAAAACAAATTTAGATTTTTCATTTTGGTACCCAAACTAGTTTAGGTCCGCGCACGTTAGTGACAAGAGATTTCATGACCCAAATAGATTGCACACGAGAAGCATGGTTGGGTTTAGGCCCGATATGATAAGCAACTACACGACCGAGGATAGTTCTTTTAAGCACATAAGAAGCAAAGAAAGTAGCATGAGCCTTATACTTAGAATTTCCTTCGCCCTTAACAAAATGAATAGGCTTGTTCAACGGGGTAATCATGATGTGGCTCTTTTTGCCTTTGGGTGGAATATACCCAAGCCCATGCTTCATGAAGTTACTTTGACGCTTACTTAGAAACTCCTCTAATCCTTTGCTAGCCTTATAGGACTTTTGAAGTCCATCTTCAAGCATTCCCTGGAGCTTCTCATTTTCATGAGCTAATACTTGCAAAGTCTCAAGGTTAGTGGCACAAGCATCAATATTAACATTATAGCATCTAGCACATCCATTGCTAGTAGATGGTGATGAGAAATTGGAGTTATCCGTCAAGGGGTTAGAGGAGCTATTCGAGTGATCAACAATCTTCACTTCAAGAGCCTTGCAAGCATCCTTTGCTTTGGCAAGTTCCTCTACGAGTGAAGCGTTGGTGATCTCAAGACTAGCTAACTTCGATTTGGTCATTTTGAACTTTGACCAACTCCTCATACTTTCTTCTTTCATTATTTAGGCTCTTCTCTAGCTCAAGGTTTTTCTCTTTTTCAAGAATAAGCAAATCCTCTTGAGCTTCGAGAGTAGCCTCCTTTTGCTCAATGGTTTCCTCCAACTTCTCAATATCTTTTAAAAGTAAATCTAATTTTTGAACATCAAAATCCTTCATGGACTTGAATGCACAATCATCGTCACTAGCGTCATCGCTATCATCTAGGCATGAGTCGACAGTGGAAGGAGATGTTGTTTTGATTAATACCTTGCGCCCCTTGGCCATGAGGCACATTGGAGCGTCTTCATCGTTATCGCTCAAGTTGTCGAAGAGGCCCTTCAACCTTGTTGAGGTGGAGGGCACAGCGATGGCGACGGAGGCAACTCCTCCTTCTTCATCGGAGTCGGAGCTTGAATCGGAGTCGGAGTTTGAATCCCACTCCTCTCCAATGTGAGCTTGTCCCTTGTGCTTGTAATGTTTGAACTTCTTGCTCATTTCCTTGTCCTTGCCCCGGTATTTATCCTTCTTGTACGACTTGTCTTCCTTCTTCTCTCTTTGCGGGCATTCGGTGATGAAGTGGCCGGGCTCTCCGCATTCATAGCACTTTCTTGTTGAGTGCCTTCCTCTTGATTTGTTCCATTGATTTTCGGAGTGGCTCCCGGTTTGTAGCCCTTTTTCTTGAGGAATTTGTTGAATCTCCTTACGAGCAATGCCATGTCATCATTGGTCAAGGGGCCACTTGGCTCCTCATCATCACTTGTACTTTCCTCGGCTTCCCGCACAATCTTCACTGCCTTCAAAGCGATGCCTTTCTTCTTTCCTGACTTAAGCTCTTCTACCACTTCCGCTTCCTTGATCATCATCTCATCCATCATTAGCCTCCCAATAACATCATGGCACTACTACACAAATATACATCACAATCGGTTCTTTTTCGTCATCACAGTCGGTTCTAGTGGTGACACAAAGTCATGAGACAGAGATGAGGTGGGCATTATTACAGTCGGTTCTTGCCCGATAGAGATGATATGGTCATCTCTATCGGTTCTTTATAAGAAGCGATAGAGATGATGGTCTTATCTATCTATCGAGATAAGACCATCTCTCTATCGTAAGAAGCGATAGAGATGAACATACTATCTCTATCACTTTTTTCAAAGAACCGATAGAGATAATACCATCATCTCTATCGCTTCTTATAAAGAACCGATAGAGATGATCAGATCATCTCTATCGCTTCTTAAAAAGAACCGATAGAGATATCTAATCATCTCTATCACTTCTTTGAAAGAACCGATAGAGATGAATATACTCATCTCTATCACTTCTTATAAAGAACCAATAGAGATGAGTTCATCATCCCTATCGCCTCTTTCAAAGAACCGATAGAGATGACCGTCACATCTCTATCATTTTCTTATGAGAACCGACAGAGATGAAGGGGTGTGGTGTGCTATCACATTCTAATTAGCACATATTCCACACAATATGCACATATCACATTCACACAGAAATTACAGACAACATATCACATTCAAAGAACATGAACACTTTGTTACAACAAACACATATCACATTCGTTAACAAAATAGAACGTAAACATGCTTAACCATAAGTACACATGCAATCGCATTCAGATATGTAATATTTGTTCATATCTGGTCTAGTAGGAGCTTTTGGGATCTCTAAACCGTCCGTCCTCCGATAAGCATTCTATCCAATACCACTGGCATAAGTGGCCTCGTATCTTGTTGAGTGCAGTGCTGTCTACACTCTTCTAGGGGATAACGGTATGCTGCAAGATAGAAACGAGTGCTCTAATTTGAGTTTTCAAATTTTCATGTGAAAGACTGATTGTATATGCATGTACTACCTTAGGGAAACGGTCTGAGCCGACAATCAAGATCACCATGTGTTGCATGACATACAAACCACAGCGGTCGTCGCTGCCACATTGATGACACGTGAAGAAAGAAAAGTAAATTAAGAGACAAAGAAAATATGTCGTAAAATCTAAATCTTATATATGATAGCCACTTGTACCTTGAAGTCGACATACTCGACTTGGAGCCCTTTTGTTGTCGTGTGTCCCTCCCGCTCGACGTATTCCTTGAAACCCCTATATACATTGGAAAGATGTCGTTGAGTAAAAAATAATGAATGTAGTTAAATACGAAAATGTTAGATAAGAGTGGTGCACTTATCGCCCAAAGGAGGCTTGATCGCGTAGGCCATCGGTCTCTTATCAAGCGAATTAAAAGTGTACACTTTGTTGTCGCTCGGAAGGAGCACGAGTAGAACCCAATGGTTGCTTATTAAATGGTATGCAACAAGAAAATAAGTTCACATACGGTTTCAAAGGTGTGTAGAAGTAATTGAACAGTGAAGTAGTACTTACTCCTCGTGGTACGCGGAATAGAATGAAGCCCTTCTTCGACTCACTTGCAATGCCCTCTTGATGTAGCCGCAACCCATTCGGTTGAAGCCTAGCCATCGTCGCGGGCACAAGCTCGTGGTCGACGAACCCAACTAGTTGTCGATTCGTCACGACCACGCCTCATCGCCTCGCAACTCGCATTGAATGTTAAAAAGCGTAATGCAAAATCCTATGGAAGTCATAAGGTCGCGGTACAGCGTGGTGCGATACTCACGGCGTCGAGGATCGTCTGAGAGAAATATCGATGGCTATCGGTTGGTACAGACGGATGATCCTCAAAACTAATCGAATGTCCCATCCTCCTCGCGTGGAAATGTCCTTTCAGTATCTAACATTGAAGTCGACACGCCGCTCTCTTTCGCTTTGTCAATGTACCATCCATGGAGCTGCGAGTCCATATGCCTAGAGCGCTCAATTTGCTTGGGAGGCGAAGGGCTTTCCATGTCGTAGGCCTTAAATTCATAAGGCTTCATCGTGGTCTGTCTGGCTCTCCTTTCGGGCCAAGGAGTCTCCGAGGTCGGGGTAGTGGGCTTTTCATGTACCGAGGGGCGCTGTGCCTTTGTGAGCCTAGCCTTTTAGCGAGGCCTCCAAAGGGTTCTGTGGTTGTCGTGCTAGTCCTTTTATGCACCAGCTCAGACTTTGTGCGGGGCTCGCCACGGTCGTGGAGCAGCGCAGTACGGTAGGAACCTACAAAGCACGCGCATAATTAAGTAACTTGTTGCAATACTACTTTGAATGGTACGTAAGACGGAGGGATGTTTACCTTGACCAAGACGACGCGCTGTCGTGGGCCACTTGATGAACGACATCCGCGCTAGCCCGAGAGTGGTGATGTCTTTGTTAGGGGGGAACTCGAGCACATGTGATAAGAAGGCTTCGTGGACGTAGTCCACCTGGACCCTCATGTAGCCCTTCCCCAAAGGCTAAACATGCACCGTGTCGGTCTCCTTGCATGGAAATGCAACTCTGCGTGCAGCCTCAACAGGAAATCCGTCTTCAGTCAGGGTGAGCTGGCACTTGGTAGGCGCCTGCAAAAAGTACGTAACTTGAGACAAAACATATGAAGAGTTACCCTCGCACCATTAAGTAAGGCAAAATTAATTATTACCTTCAGCTGGGGACCGGACTTATCATTTTTGGAACCGCAGCTACTTGGTGGGGGCACAGGTTTCTCTACAGTAGGCGGGAGCATCTGGCTCTGACTCTGGGAGATCATCGCCATCATCTCGGCCCTTAGGCGCTCATCACGTGCCATCATCTGCACCCTCATCTCCTCCCTCATCTCCTCCGAGATCTCCTCCTCACCGCTCCCTGCGTGTCCTTGAGCGCCCGCACGTGCCTCCCATGTTCTTGATCCGGTACTTGAAGCAAGATCTTGGAAGTAGGACTTCTTCAGATGCCCGACCTGCGGCAAGCACCGGCCCTTATGGTCGAGCTTCCGATCGCAGCGGATAGGATGTCATTTGACCCTTGGCTAAGAAAGGACCCTGCTCTTTCCTCCGCTTACCTCCTCCTGCAAGAAGCGAGTACGAATTAGATCCAAATACGAGGGAATGGTCTCTTCGCAATGTAGTAAGTTTGATATCTTACGATGGTGGAGACGACTTGCGTGGTAGTGGGGTTTGGTACTACCACCGCCCGTCCGCGGTTTTCTTTGTCCTCGCTAATACCCAGTCACGTGCCCACTCCTCACATATTTGCGAGTAAGGCATCGCTGTCCCAGAGTTGGCGCACTCCTCGGCTAGTCGTGCCTATTCTGCTTTCTTCCCTTCGTAGTCGCTGACCGAGGTGGTGCGCATGCGTGTTCACCTCCGGTAGCAACGTTCTTACTGCTCGGCTCCTCGCCTCGGGCGTACTCTTGATCTCGTGAACTCCTCCCAAACATCGGGAGTCACGAACGGATACCTCTCGAATGGTGTACGGCCTTTCAGCACGTATTCACTGTGTATGTAGACCCTGAAGTGCCTTAGAGCCACACCCATCCTCTTCAAAGCGCATCACTTTGGCATTGTTTTCATCCTCCTCTTCTATAATCCATTTTCCCTTAACCTCGCCCCACACCGGTTCTTCCGCTCGACGACCTCCTTTCTCCAATCCTTAACCGTCATGGGAACACTCTCCTCACCAGCTTGCTCGAGGAATGAGCGGTACGCCCTTACACTTGAGAGGACCTGCAAACGCCGTCGCATTGAAGTGGAGAATTTGGGGCGTTCTCCCGTGGCCCTTTGCTCGGTCCTCGGCCTTCCTCACCTTACTCGGCCCCTCGACATTTCAACCTGGGTCGGCTCGACACTTGAAGTTGGTGCGCCTCGAGAGCACCTTCTTCTCTTTCTGGCGATGAGCCGATGCTCTCTAATTGCGATATTTTGAGTTTTCCTATCTACCATGGAGAAATATTTGACATGAGAGAAAGCAATTCGTAGCTATTATGTGAACTTGATAATAAATCACTGTTCTAGTATATTGCAGTACATTAACAGAGGAAAGAATGATCTTCAAGAAAAGTTCGGCAGAGAAAATTTCGTAGCTATTATGTGAACTTGATAATAAATCATTGTTCTAAATACGTACGAACGATAACTCCTAATCTCTACATAGGTTTGGTCCTAATCCCATTCGAGGATATGTGGTTCGGGCAAGTTCCTGAGGCGTTGTACAACTCCAGAGAAAATTTCGGCAGCATCTCCCCGCTGTTCTCCAGATACACGTCTCGACAACTGGTCAAGAGGGGTGTGCATCCGGAGAACACCAGGGAGACGCTACCGAAATCTACTCTGTGAGTTGTACAACGCCTAAGGAACTTGCAAGAACCACATATCCTCGAACTAATCCAAAAACGTGGATAATTGAGATCGCTTGCTTATAAATATGTCATTACGGCATATTTATAAATAAGCACTCTCGAGCAGGAGACGAGGTTACGCAACCTAAACTCTTAACATATGCCGAGTATGTAGCACATATGAGAAAGTAATGAAAAAGCATCGTAATATTCATGGAAACGGATGAGGAACATGTATATCATGAATAATTGAATGTAGAGGGCAACCCATCAATTGAATATATAATGGAAACAAGATGATGAGATTTCTATGTGATAAATAGAACCCCCACTCGGTCACAATGTAACCCCCACTAAGTCGACAATTCTTTCTCATAACAAGTTGAATGTACCGAACATCCTAAACCCTCTCCCTCTCTCAAAAGAAGAAACTACAACCGCAACCAACTAATTCATACCAAGAAAAGAGTGCCCTTGTCCTTTTAAAAAAAAGAAGAAGAAGGTAGCCAGAACGCGGGATACTTTTGCCGTATTATCACCTCGAAAGATTAGCATCATGTTGTCAATATTTCACTATAATGTGCACACAATCGACAATCTAGTCCACTTCAATTCCAATACACTATTGCGCTTTGCACCATTTACATCAAAGTTATCTATTTCATTGCAATGATGTCCCATTGCACACACCCATACCAAATTTGCATTTGGCGCTTCACGATTCTCTATGGCAAGCATGATACCCATACTAAATATGCACACACCACCAAGGCGCCTTTTCTTCACCGCAATGACAAGCTCAAACTGCAATCATTGTAGCATGGGTAGAACACTCACCGGGCAGAGGTCGGGCGAGCGGGGCGTGGGGCGAGGGGCGGCGGAGGCGCGTCGGCGAAGTGAGGGGCGGAGCCGGGGTGGGAGGGGCGGCGCGCGTCTGGCGGAGGGGCGGCGAGGTGGAGTTGGGGCGAGGGGCGGCGCGACGGCGTGGGGCCGAGGCGGCGAGGTGGAGTCGGGGCGAGGCCGAGGGACGGCGGGTAGGGGGCGGCGGGTGGAGTAGGGGAGGCGGCGGCAGGCGGGCGGGGGGAGTCGGGGCGAGGGGCGCGTCGCCGGTGGGGCGGAGGGGGGCGGGTGGAGGCGCCAGGGCGCGAAGGGGGCGGAGGGGCGCGAGGGGGTCGGGGCGAGGCCGAGGGCGGAGGGTAGGGGCGGCGGGTGGAGTAGGGGCGGCGGGGGTGGGCGGGTGGAGTCGGGAGCGCAGCCGGAGGGGCGGCGGGTGGAGTAGGGGAGGCGGCGGGTGGAGTCGGGGCGCAGCCGAGGGGCGGCGGGTGGAGTAGGGGCGGAGGGGCGGAGGCGGCGGAGGGGCGGCGGGTGGCGCTGGCGGCGGATGGGTGGGCGACGGGTCGCGTGGGGCGGAGGCCGGAGTGGCGGCGGGTTGGGGCGAATCGGTCGGAGTGGGGAGTTAGGCGGCGTGGAGTCCAGCTTAGCGAGGGCCGACACAAAAATACCAAGATTTATATTATTACTATCGGTTTTCTCATTAAACCGACACAAAGTATTATATACTACTATCGGTTTTCCAAGAAAACCGACACAACAAAATTTCTATTCCTATCGGTTTTTTTAAAAAACCGACACAATAATTTTCCATTACTATCGGTTTGTCGACAAAACCGACACAAAAAATATAATATTACTATCGGTTTTTTTAGAAAACCGACACAAGAAACAAACATCACTACCGTTTTTGGATCAAACCGGACCAAAAAAATATATCTTACTATCGGTTTTTTGAAAAAACCGACACAAACAACTTAATATTACTATCGGTTTTTTAAAAAACCGACACAAAAAAATCACATTACTATCGGTTTTTTTAAAAAACCGACACAAAAAAGATTATAATACTATCGGTTTTTTGAATAATCGACACAAAAAAATAAACATTACTACCGTTTTTGGATCAAACCTGACAAAAAAATATATTACTATCGGTTTTTTGGAAAAACCGACACAAACAACTCAATATTACTATCGGTTTTTTAAAAACCGACACAAAAAAACTAACATTACTATCGGTTTTTTTAAAAAACCGACACAAAAAAGATTATAATACTACCGGTTTTTTGAAAAACCGACACAAAAAAATAAACATCACTACCATTTTTGGATCAAACCTGACCAAAAAAAATATATCTTACTATCGGTTTTTTGAAAAAAAACCGACACAAATTTAAAACATTATTATCGGTTTTTGTAAAAAACCGACACAAAAAAGATAATAATACTATCGGTTTTTTTATAAAACCGACACAATATAATATTACTATCGGTTTTTGTATAAAAACCGACACAAAAAAGTACAAACCACTATCGGTGTTTTACTAAAACCGATACAAATGTTGTTCAATGCACTATTTGCTTTCCTGACAAACCATGAATTCTGAACTTGCAAAAATATCTGATCAAAGAGTGAAAAGGCCATAAATTTTGCAAACATAGTTGGAATTTTTTGAAATTTTGCAGGAACTTACTTTGTGATACTACAAAGCTATTCCAAAAAGGATTCTGGAAAAAAGAGTTAGCATTGAAAAAAAGAAGCCCAAAGTCACTTTGTAGGCTAGATTTTTTGTTCAAAGAGTCTCAAAGTCAAATCTTTCTCAAATGAAGTCCGAGTATTTTGAAAATTGTGAGAAATGATTTGGTGTGGAGTGCCTTCTTTTTCTTGCTTCAAGTAGATGATACATACCACAATCCATTCAAAAAAAATTGCAAAAGTTTCATACGTACACGTAACCTTTGCAAACACGAAACTACAGTTATGTACAATACAAAATTTCAAACACATAGCAACTGATACAATGATATACTTCTTTTATTTGCAATACAACCCTTCCTGATGATCTACACGCATGTAATTTCTTCCATGTGTGTCATCGTCGCCACTAAGACAGGCCCCATCCGCAAACGGAGGTATTTCATCAAATTGGTCGTATTCTTCTTCATCTATGACATTTTCGACTCCAACGATCCGCCGCTTGCCATGAAGGGCGATGTGCAACCTCGGATTGGCTGGATCACGCACATAGAAGACCTGATTTGCTTGCTTCGCAAGTACGAATGGGTCATCTTTATAGGCGAGTATGTTGAGATCCACAAGAGTAAAACCTCTCTTGTCGACCTTCACTCCATGTAGGAGTCCCACCCACTTACATCGGAACAATGGAATTTGGTATATTCCGTAATCGAGCTCCCAAATTTCTTCGATCACCCCGAAGTAAGAGTTCATTGCCATTGAGGATCCTCCTTTCGAGTGATGTTCATCGGAAAAAGCATCTATGCTTACACCACTGTTTTGAACAAGACTCGTGATCATCGACTTTCGAGTAAAAGGTGTACCCATTAATATCGCACTTCGCCATGTTTGTACATTAAATCTAGGTCCGTCAGCCAACCATTTGATAGTCTCACTAACAGAGACCTCCGCCCTTTGTTTGAACCATGTGAGAAATCTATCGTTGTGTTCTCGCATGATGAAAAGCTCATCCATTTGTGGATTCTCTTCCCGTAATATCGACTTGTGCTGCTCGATGTACCCTGCAACTTCTGCGCTCTGCTGCAAGACTGTCAGATGCGCTTTGCAATACATATCAAACCGTGGCCTCGTTAGTTTCGATCCAACGGTTCCTTTGCCGCAAATCCGCCTCATGGCGAGATAGAGGAACACCGATTGCTTGTCTTTTCCCGAGATAGTCCACGCAGAACTCAATAACCTCTTCATTACCATAACCTTCCACAATACTACCTCAAGCTCACCGATTCCTCACGTAGGATTTTAATATACCCATGTACCTCTCGAACGGGTACATATAATGTAGGAATGCCGGTCCACATATCTTAATCTCTCTAATGAGGTGAACAACAAGGTGGACCATGACATCGAAGAACGACGGTGGGAAATGCATCTCAAGCTGACGTAGAGTCTGCACCACCTCACTCTGCAAGTTGTCTAGCACGTCGGGGTCAATAACTTTGCAGGAGATCGCATTGAAGAAGTAACACAGCTTCGTGATTGCAAACCTGACATCCTCTGGCAGAATATTTCTTATTGCAACTGGGAGCATTTGGGTCATCAAGACATGGCAATTGTGGGACTTCATGCTTCTTAATACCATGGAGACATTTGCAAAGGTCCTCTTTCTCCTTCTTGGATAGGGTGTAGCATGCAGCGGGGATATACGGACCTTTTCCATCCTCCTCTATCACTGCAAGCCTGGGCCTGATTCCCATGTAGGCCATGTCGCGATGAGCATTCACACCATCCTTTGTCTTTCCAGGTATGTTCAGCAGGATACCAACCAAATTGTCGCAGACATTCTTCTCAACGTGCATGACATCAATACAATGCCAACATCTAACTCCTTCCAAAGACGGTAAGTCCCAAAATATTGACCTCTTCTTCCAAATGGTCCTAGAACGAATGATTTACGGCTCTTTCAGATCAACATCGATATCCTCTACACGTGAATATACTTGCCTTCCACTCATAGGTCATGTGCCGAACGGACTTCCTCTTCCCATCAAATTTGTCATCCATCTTACGGTATCGATGACTTCGAGGTAGAAACCTACGGTGACCCATATACACAGCTTTCTTGAATTCGGCACCATAGGCTCTCGGTCTCCTCTTCACAAATAGGACACGCTTTTGCTCCTTTCAGATCAGAGTCCGCCAAATTACCAAGAGTCGGGAAATCATTTATAGTGCAAAATACCATAGCCCGTAGGGTGAAATACTCTCTTCTGTACGCATCCCACACAATGACCCCGTCATTCCACAATTTTACCAAATCCTCGATCAATGGAGCGAGGTACATATCAATATCATTTCCCGGCTGTTTGGGTCCCGAGATTAGCAACGACATCATGATATACTTCCGCTTAATGCACAACCAAGGAGGGAGGTTGTAGATACACAACAGAACTGGCCACGTGCTGTGACGACTGCTCATGTTACCAAACAGATTCATTCCATCGGTACTCAATCCAAATCTTATGTTCCTCATTTCGGCACCAAACTCCTCATGTTTCCAATCGATGTTTCTCCATTGAGCCGAATCAGCAGGGTGTCTCAGCTTGCCATCTTCCTTTCGAGACTCATAATGCCAACGCAACAATTTTGCTTCTCTAGGATTTGCAAACAACCTTTCCAGACGGGGAATGATGGGCAAGTACCACAATACCTTGGCCGGTGCACCTTTAGTGACCTCTTCACCCTCGTTGCCTCGCTCTTACGCTTCTTGTCGTTACGCTTCTCCTTTTGTTTGTACCGAGGCACACCGCAAACTGGACAAATGTGCAGCTCCTGATGTGCGTTACGGTTCAAGATGCAATCATTTGGACATGCATGTATCCTTTCTATTTCCATTCCCATGGGACATAGTAGCTTCTTCGCTTCATAAATGCTTGTTGGCAACTCGCTTCTCCTAAGCAGATCCGATAGAAGAACTAGAAGTGCATTAAAACTTGTATCTGTCCAACGGCGTTTTGCCTTCAGTTCGAACAATGCAAGGACCGAACCTAACTTAGTGTATTTTGCTTTGCAGCCTGTGAACAGTGGTTTCGCATCGCCTTCCATCGAGCTTTTAAACTTTCCAAACTCTCTTCTCGTGTAATTACCTCCACATCCCGCAATATTTGCTCCAAATTCTCCTCCTCAAACATATCAAATTGCAACTCATCATCCGGTTCCACCGTGTCTTCATTGCATACCAATAGGGTACTACCTGCCTCCCGTGATGGATCCAACACGTAATTCCTCACGGTCACGCCAAATCGTGGTCCTCAATTTGAGTTGAGTTGTTAAATCTTCTCAGATTGGTGCAATCAATGCAAGAACAATATATGAAGTTTACACCCCTCCTCACCATGTCCTCTTTGGCAATTTTTTTGAACTCCTTAACACCCCTCTGAAATTCAACACTCACATTACTTTTTGCATACATCCATTCCTTACGGTTCATCTGCAATTAAACTTCACCCAATAAATTATGCACAAACTGGAGCGACAGCAAGCTAGTTATTTGAAATATTGAGACATCATTTCAGCTAATATTAGCTTTGCAAAATAGATGACAATTTCCTGCAACATATATGAAATATGTACTCCCGATCGATACCTAGATTCTTCCCTGGTTTAGAGCTTCCAATTTCCTAGATAAGAGACATACATTTTTAACATGAACAATGATATCAAACAATCTAATTATATAGTGCAGTAGCCTACAGATCTTTTGGCTACAACGAAACAATACAAGGGTACCAACGATGACTCCTAATCTCTAAATAGGTTTGGTCCTATCCCATTCGAGGATATGTGGTTCCGATTGTTCCTAAGCGTTGTACAACTCAGAGAAAATTTCAAGACATCTCCCGCTATTCTCCATATACACGCCTCGACAACAGGTCAAGAGGGTGTGTATCCGAGAATACCAGGAGACGCTACCAAATCTCTACTCAGCTTGTACAACACAGACCAGAACTTGCACGAAGCACATATCCTCGAACTGCCCAAAGAACATGGACAATTCGAGATCGCCGCTTATAAATATGCCATTTCGTTCAAGATATTTATAAACAAGCATCCTCGAACGGGAGACGTAGGTTCCGGACCCTAAACTCTAGCATTCATCAGGTGACAGCAATAATAATTCCATATTAACATCAAAGCACGACAAATTAAGATAATTAAATACATGTGTACGTGCTTGTGAAATAAAGGGTGTGAAATCTGATAGGATATACACAATACCAGTGCAATCTAAACTTTCTTCATGACATATCAAAATTACATAGTGCAAAATTAAAGGGTTTGAAGGAATGCTCACATTTTGAAGAAAACCACAAATTATGCAAAATGAGGGAAATCTCCTCAAGTTAGGGCTTCAAATTTACCCTCTTAACACCCACCCTTGAGGATTTCAAATTTTCTCACCCAAGTATTGCTTCCAACCACGAATATGAGCTATTTTTTCCGTGGCGGCGGAGAAACCTCCTCCGGAACAATAACAGAGAAGAGTTCAGTTGAGTGGTATAAATAACCTAACGAGGTACATCACTATCGGTTCTCATATAAAAGCGATAGTGATGTGATCATGCACATCACAGCTTGGTTCTTACAAGACAAGCGATAGTGATTATCATAGTCATCACAATCGGTTCCTACATAAAAGCGATAGTGATGAGCGCATACATCACTATCGGTTCTTATTTAAGAAGCGATAGTGATGATAATGCACATCACTATCGCTTCTCACAAAAGAACCGATAGTGATGAGCGATCTCATCACTATCGGTTCTTTTGTGAAGCGATAGTGATGTGCATTATCATCACTATCGCTTCTTAAATAAGAACCGATAGTGATGTATGCGTGCTCATCACTATCGCTTCTTATATGAAAACCGATAGTGATGATAATGCACATCACTATCACTTCTCGCATAAGAACCGATTGTAATGTTCCTATGCTACATCACTATCACTTCTAACACGAGAACCGATAGTGATTATGATTAATGCCTCTCCTAAGTCATCTATCACAATCGTTTCTTCCAAAAAACTTAAGAACCGACACAGATGAAGCGATAGTGATGTACCATTCTGTAGTAGTGTGGGGAGTGAGAGTGTCGAAGTTTGGTCGATCCCGGATGAGTTGCACTAAATTGCGGTTGGTAGGGGTGATCACTCGAAGAATGATTTTGACAACAGCTTTGTCGGTGAGATCGGTACATCCAAGACCCTTAGCTTGATTCACCAACACCATCAATCGATCGAACATTTTTGTGTATGACTCTCCTTCTTCTAGAGTGAATCTGCTTAGCTCACCAATAATGAGCTCAATCTTGGAGTCACGGACACTTGATATCCCTTCATGAGTAACCATGAGTCTTTCCCAAATTGCTTTGGCATCTTCAAGTCCATCGACTCGGTTAAACTCGGAGTCACTTAAAGCATTGAACAAGGCATTGACGGCCAAGTCATTGAAATATTGAGCTTTCTTCTCTTCGGGAGTAAGCTTGTTTGTATCCATAGCTTTAAAACATGTTTCTACAATCTCCCAAATACACGGGTGAAGTGATCTCAAGTACATCTTCATTTTATGTTTCCATGCGGCATAGCGAGTACCATCAAAGTGAGGTGCTCTACCGGACGACACGGAAACATAAGATGAAGAGCTTGAGACTCCAAGAGAAGGATATTCATATGGAATCTCAACCCCTTTGCTGGAACCCGTGGCCTTGTCTTGGTCACGGATTTCGTCATTCTTTTCTATTAGAGACATCTTGATTCTCTAAGCGGTTAAGCCAAACTATAGAGATTTAGCTCTGATACCAATTGAAAGGACCGGAGATGTCGCCTAGAGGGGGTGAATAGGCGAATTAAAACAAATAGCAGCAAAATAAAATCTCCCGAGGGTCTAATCCCGGAGTGTCTGGGATTTTTATCCGGATACTCCGATATGTCCGGACAGTCCGGAGTCAGGAGCCCGGATACTCCGAATTGGAGACCTCGAAAGGAGATTTTAAATCTCTACAATTGTCTAACAAACTAATTGAACAAATGTTCTAAATACTATCAGGTACCTGGGGATGAAGTAGATCTAGAACCAAACACAGCAAAAGAGAGATCGGGGCTCCCAAAGTCTAAGACCTCAAACCCAAGCAAAAACCAAATGAAGAACACGAAGACAATGATTTTTACCCGAAGTTCGGACTCTTGAAGGGAATCCTACGTCTCTGTTGAGGAGGCACAAAGCCCAGGTCCTCTTGACCACTATCCTCCCGGTGTTGCACAAAGCACTCGCCGGTCTTCACTTCTTGCCTCTTTCCTTTTGAAGGCGAGACTTGCCTTTACAAACTTCCGGGGCTCACCACAACAAGTATTGAGGCTCCGGTGACTCCTTCTGCCGCCTAGAGCCCTTCAAACTCCAAGAGTAACAAATACGTCGCGAAATCTACTTGGAGGATTAATCTTGTGCTCAAGAAAGAAAGATGCAAGCTTAAGGCCCTCAAATCCACTCCCTTCTCCCAAAAGATTCAAATCAATCACTAGCTTCAAGTGGAGAAAGGGATTAGGGCTCAAGAGAGTGAGAGTCAGGGTTTGAAGATGAATGAGTACAATAAATGGAGCTCCCTCTTGTTAGGTGGGGAGTGAGGGCTTAAATAAGAGTTCCAAATCCGATCGTTGTGAGAGAGCTGCGCACAACCCGGAGTATCCGGATATATACCCCGGATACTTCGGATTGGTGAAGATTAGATTGTATCGAGGGAGATAATCCGGAGACTCTGGACAAAAACCCCGAATACTCCGGACTAATTTAACCCGGAGTGTCCGAACTTAATACCGGATACTCCGGACTACTTGAGAGAACAGCCACCGAGGGTGTCAACCCGGAGTGTCCGAACTAAATGTTCGGATACTCCGGATTGGCCCACTCGGCTAGAAGAGTATATTTGAAGGAAATGAAATGCTTAAAGTCGTTTTGCTATGCAGTTTTCATCCTTTGAGCACAAGTATATTCTAGAAGTGATTTCCCGTCGTATCCCCCTTAATAGTATGGCTATCCTTAGACTCAATAAAATAGAAAATTTACAATATAAGTCTTGATGCCGTCTTCACAAATTTTAAATGCAGTGGGGATCTTCAATCACTTTCTCATGATGATATAATCTCTTCCTCTGCATAAATTCTCACTTGACCATTAGTAATTTTTATAAATTGTGTTGCCATCAATCACCAAAACTTCATAAGGGGCCTATATGTGCTTTCAGCTTCGCTGGCGTCGGCGCGAGAGAGCAGAAAGGGGGAGAAGAACGGGAGCTGAGACTTACGCGTGGGGGCGAGGTGGCTGTAACAGCCTCAAAATTAATAAAATAAATAAAAATGAATTAAAAATCTTTTTCGTATTATTTCTGAAATTCCTGAATTTTCTTGATTTATCGGATATTCTTTTGGCTTTTTCTTAATACAAGAAAGTGAATTAAAGAATATAGTAAAATGGTAAAAGTAAAAAGTAAAAATGCCAGGTCAACAAAAATTTACCAAAGTCATAAAAAAAATCTAAAGGCTCTCCACAGCCAGTTTAAGTCGGTGTAATAGCTGGATTAATTAAAATAATATTTAATCCAAGTAAATCATGTGAAAAGAAGACAGGGTAAAATGGTAAAAGAATTTGTAAAAATATAAGGAAGTTATCCTAACTCAATATCTTTATCCTGCCAACAAAAACACAGTTTCAACCTCCAGTAAAAATATCACGAATTTACTAATTAATTTTTTAATTTTAAAAATTCAAAAACAGTGAAGAAATAAATTGGAAAATAGTAATGTCAGAATTATTAAAAATTAAATATTACTAAATAAAATATGGAAATTTTAAATAAGGTGTATAACATCATTTCAGACTCTCATAAATTTTTTACAAAATATGAACTTCATTTAGATTATAAATTAAATTAAAAACAGATTTGACAGAACAGCAATAGCCGCATTGTCAGAATTATTTAAAATTATACATGCATTATAAAATGGTGAAAATTTTACATGAGGCTGCTAATTACCTTTCAGAAATAGGGTAAAATTTTTATAAAGTTTTAAGTCGGTTTGACAGACGAATTCTCCGTTTCTATCCCGAGCCTTCGCCTGACTTCTTTTTCTCGTCTCGCTGACTTGTGGGCCCGGCTTGTCAGCCAGTCAAGCCCAGCCGACCTCGCTGCCATATGGCCCCCGCGTGTCAGCCTCCCTCTCACACCTTTCTTCCCCTCCCTGCTCTCTCTTGCCAAAGCACCAAGGCCACCGCTCTGCCTCGCCGCCCTGTGCGCCAAACCGCCTTCGTCTCCCCGTATAAAAGCTTCGCGTGTCGTCGCAGCCGACCCAGCTAGCCTCCTATGCAACCCATTCTGCCGCTCGTTCCCCCATCTCCTCCAGCTCCATCCAAACCCGAAAAGGGGAAAAGTGAGCAAATCGTCGCCATTCTCGATTTCGCTCCGAGCCATCGTCGCCGAAGCCTCTTGGAATTACCAGGAGCTCATCCCGAGCCTTACCTGAAGCCCTTCATCGTCGACGAGCCCCGCACTGTGCCTTTTCTTCCGCTGCCACTGCGCACGGTGAAAGCTCTGCCCCTTCATCCATTCTTCAAGATTATTGATGAAATCAAACCATTGAGGCATGCAGATGCTCGTAGAGGTAAAGATGAACCTCGGGGATCGCTGTCGGTGCCTCGCCGCCGCTCGGCCATGGCCGCCGCCACCCTCACACATGGTGACGCGCCAGAGCACCTCAGACCACCGCAACCTCCCTCTGTTCGCCTTGGCACGCTGAAGCCTAGGGTGGAACCCATTCCTTCTCTCCAGCGGTGAATCGTCGTCGGCGAGCTTCGCGCGTAGCCGCCTCCGTACCCCACCCCTTCCCGACCATCTCCGGTCGCCGTGCCACTGCCCACATGTGCGCACGGGTCCACTGTTGCCTGTGGTGGAACCGATTCCGCCGCTCCGGCGCTAGTTCGCCACGGCGAAGCCGGAAGCCGCTACCGCCTGGTCGCCACCAAGAGAGCGATCTGTCATCGGCCGACGCGCCAAGCGCCAGTGCTGTGTTGTTGGCGATAAGCGCCCGCCCTATCGATTGCTTGTCTGCGAGCCGCATTGCGCTAAGCATGCCCCGCCTGTCAGCCTCGCATCGCGCACAGCCATGAGCCGCGTGTCGATCGCACGCATGTGCGCCAGTCACTATCGTGTGGGCCTGGCCTGGCCTGTCAGCGCCTCGACGCGGCATCGCCCGAAAAGGGAAAGCGCACTTTCCCAGTGAAAGCGTACTTTCCATTTTCGGCAGTTTTCTAATTTTCAGTATTTTTCAAAACCTAGAGTATTCAAACTTGAATATCTTTTGAACTAACTGTCCAAATTTGATGAAATAATTTTCTAAATTCATCTAAAATCATGTAGATTTAGAATATGGAAAAATATTTCAGACTTGAATTTTATTTGAATTTTTGAATTCAAATTTAAAGAAAGTGTTAGAAATATGTCATACATGAAGATTTTGCAAATGACCACCAAATTTAGTAAAATAAATTTTGTTAGATTCCTTGTAACCTCAGGAACTAGAATATGTAAAAATACTTAGGGTTTGTTATAAGAAAAATTTGAGTTATTAAATATGTGGTAAAATGGTGCAATAATAATAATTCAAGTAGATTAAATCTTTAAATTGCAAATAAGAACCAATAATTAATGTAACCATTTATGAATTTGTGAAGTTATTTTATTTGAATATTTCCATCTGATTTCTTTTTGGCCCTATTGAAATTTGGTATTTGTTATGTGTTGCCATACGACGTGTAGAACCCGACGAACCCGGTGTATTCGACGATCAAGAGAGATGTCGAGGAGAATCAACAAGGCAAGCATCCCCTTTGATCATATTGATCCCAGCTTTATAAATGTTTTTATTAAAAGTTTTACTGCATACTTTATTTTTATTAATGTCTGCTATATTATGGAAACTGGTAGTTGTACCTGTAGTTTTATAGAATGAAGAATCGAGATGGCGAACAGAGGGGGGTGAATGGTCGTAAATAAATTTTCCCCCAAAATACTCCAACAAAAACCTCGATAAGATCGCTCAAAGGAAATCGTGAAAAACCCAAAAAACTAGACAACTATGTGTACACCTAGCTTGCATGGATAAGTACCATAAAATATGTGAGGATTTTTGAGTCACAATCCTGGTTGTCTAGTGTCCAAGATAAAGAGGAATCAATCCAACTCTTGCTTTTAGAAAGGAGATCAATTCAAATCACAAAAGTCACTTTCAGAAAAGCAAAAGCAGAATTTCCAGAAATTGTCTCAATTTGAACAGGAGGTTGGTGGGTTTCTGCAGCTCACAAAATTTTGAGAATTTTTCTCCCTGTGAGTAGAAGAGTCATGAAGAACTCCACTAAATTTTTCCTCAAAAAGCCTTACATAAAAAATAGGAAAAATCGAAGAACACAGTTAGTCAAGAACTTCGAGCAGAAAGTTTGGGGCTCGGCTTTCAGAACGGTGCAACAAGTGAACTCAAAAAGTTTTCTTCAGGTGGATATCAGAGTCCCGCACATCCTCCAATAAGAATCACTTAAAAATGATTTTTCTAGATTTTTATAAAAATCAAATACTAAATACTGCACAAAGAACAAGTTCTGAACAAAGTTGGAACTTGAAAGAAAAGATTTTCTCTACTCAATCCAAGAGTGCAAAAGAGATGTAAAACCATATGAACACACTCAAAACATCCAATATCAACAGCATTTAGAAGGAGGGGAGGCAAATCTAAATTACGTGAAAGTAAATTGCGAGAATGTAATTGTGGGAAAGCAAATGCTGAATTTAAATTGCGTAAAGTAAAGACATAATGTAAATGCGCAAAATAAATTCAGAGTTGGATGGATAAAACTTTCATTTTTGGAAGGAGAGGTTACAAAGCCTCACTTTCATGCGGGCAAAGCTCAAAGGAGCATTCAAAAACCTCAAAATCTTTCTAAGGAGGAGGCTACCCTCCACCCCTATTTATACTACTCTTGGGCCACCTACCACCCTTGGATGAGTCCCTCAACCCTAGAGCACTCATCTAAGGGCTAGGATTAACCCACACACATAGCCATGCAAGGGCTAACCCAAAACCCACACACATACTGGGTTTTCTTGCACGGTTTTCAAAGCATACTACCTAGACCCGCTAACCTATCAACTAGACCTCCATCCGACGGCCCTCATTGATCCACGCGGCATCTAGCTAGCATCATCTCCTTTCCTTGTCTTCTTGACATGCCCGGACTCCGTCTCTGATCATCTTCCGGCGATCTCCCAACCGTCTGGACCTCCGACGCTCCTCGCCTAGTCCCGGTCATCCTCCGCCTCACCATAAACTAGCACCGTCGCCCTGCAACCATCAAAGACAAGGAAAAACCTTTCACATAGCAATGCCCACAAAGATATTCAATGATTATCCCAAAATCATTAATCGATCATAATTGCTCTCAATGGTTCGGTGCTACTACCCCTAGGCCGGTAGCACTAAGAAGAGCACCCAACACTCAAATTGCTTCAAATCCAATTCAATTCAAATCAAACCAAGCTCAAAACTCGTCAATTACTCATCACACACAAGGATAGACCTCCACATGGTCTTTCATAGAACTTCCTTGATAAGTATGGATCTGTGAACCTTGAAAACCCTAGAATGACATAGACATTATTTGATGTCAATATGGGTCACTTACACTTAGTGTTATGCTTAGCCGTGCTTAAAGCAATGTAAAACTGTGACTTGATTAAAAATGTTGGCTATGACATTTAATTGGGAATGACCATTTTTATTGTTGGTATTTTGGTTGGAAAAATGAAAATAAAACTATGGTTTAGATGCGGGCAATTATTGGCAATAGCCTGGAGTGCATGTCTTTGCACGTAGTGTAGGGTGGAGATTATTGCCCGTGTCAAGTTAAGGACCGAACTATGGGTTGTTTTCAGGCCAAGAATAATCATACAACCACAAGTGCTGGTATGGGATAGCTCTAACTTATTAAGTTATTTAAAACTGGCTTTGCACTTGGAAGGCCGAAGTAGTACGAGCTGTTTCTTAATTAATTGCTCGACGGGACGTCCACACCGAGGTGATCATGGAATAAACTTCTACCAATATAACGGTGTACGCCATACTGTGGGTAGTTCCATCATTTCTATGCTCTGAGTTTTTACGCCACAGAATGGGTTTATCGTCACCGTGCTGGTGCAAAGTTAGGATTAAATAATATAACAGTTATAACATGACTCTATGCGACACACCAAAGGAAGTGTGCAAATATCGATTGCTGAAAGAGTTAGTCATGTCTTGTGGGGAAAGCTGTATACCTCTGCAGAGTGTAAAACTAATCGATTATCCGCGTCCGCGGTAATGGACACTTGGTAAAGTCATCACATAGTTAGGAGTTTTGTTATTTTCATAAAATGCGGTTTCTACCGTGCGTTGGCAATTTCTACTGTGCGACAGTGGAAATGGTTACGTGTATATGGTCAATTTACCCAGGTGTGAGATTTCATTTACTCGTACTTATATACTGTCAATTTATTCAATCTGCTTTTAAAGTAAATTTTGTTGCAATCTATTATTTTGTATTTACATTTCAAACTGGCTTTCTGCAAATTAACCTTAATAGCCTTCCATTGAAATGACCTGCATGTATTTTAGGAATTGCATGTCTTGCGAGTACGTAAGTACTCAACTTGCCTATGTTGATGTTTATAGGTGAAGAATCAGATTACCCCGACGACTCATACGTTGATGCAGGATACGGGGAATTTAACGATGAATTTTTCTAAGGTTTTTCCCTTGTCAGTTGCCTGTGGAACAATGGGTTAAAAGGAATACTACAAGAAGTTGTCTCCACTGCAGTTTTACTTTTGGTATTGTAAAAATATTATGTAACTTTACTTTCGCTGTGTAATAAAGTTTGTGTATGACTGTGATATCAATTTGTATTTGTGCGTACTAGCTACTGATCATGGGACTAGTACTGTATGCACATGGTATCCATTTCTGGTATTCATTATCAAAAATGGGGGCCTTACAGTGGCAGCGAGAGGGCACCTGGCAGCTGGGGCCCGCACGTCAGCGAGAGAAGGAAAGAATTCAGGTGAAGGCTCTAGACAGAACGGGATGAAAATGGAAAATTCGGTGGTCAAACCGACTCAAGATTTTATAAAAATTTTACCATGGTTCGGAAATGTAATTAAAAGCTTCCACTAAAAATTTCACATTTTTATGATTTGTGTATAATTTTAACTAATTCTGACAATGGGGTTTCTTTAATTCTGCCAATTCTGTTTTTCATTTAATTTATGATGGGAATGAAGTTAATATTTTGTAAATCGTTTTATGAGAGTCTGATATGGTATTATACACCTTCTGTAAAATTGTAGGACTTTATTTCGTAATATTTAATTTTTAATAATTCTGACATTACTATTTTCTACTTTATTTCTTCACTGTTTTCGAATTTTTAAAATTAAAAAATGAATCCTTAAATTTTTGATATTTTTACAAGAGGTATAAACTGCACTGTTGTCATCAGGGTAAAAATCCCAACTCAGGATAGCTTCCTTAGAATTCCTAAAAAAATTCTTTTACCTTCTGCCCTGATTTTTCTTTTACAGGATTTGCTTTGATTAAATAATATTTTAATTGATCTAGGTCTTCCACCGCCTTAATCTGGCTGTAGAGAGCCCTAAGATTTTTGTTATGACTTTTTTAGATTTTTGTTGACTTGGTATTTTTACTTTTTACTCTTACCATTTTTACTATATCTTTTAATTCACTTTCTTTTAATAGAGAAAAGCCAAAAGAATTTCTAATAATTCCAGAAAATTCAGAGAATTCATAAATAATACACAAAAGACTTTTAATTCACTTTTCTTTATTTTATTAATTTTGAGGCTGTTACAGTTACTACATATAGAGAAAGATATTACGGGGTTGTACATGTAGTGTTACCGATATAATTTCTGAAATGATTTACTGTCGTTTTTTCGTTCGGTTCCACACGCTGCTAGTTTTTCCGTTTTTCCACGAAGAGGGGATCGGCATTGATTTACTGCCTATTTTTTTCGTTCGGTTGCGTACTGTGAGACCCCGTTCTGATGAACAGGAACTCCGTGTGATTACTGTGCTATTCCCTGGATCAGTAGCTAGCACTCACATGTTTACAACATTCGTACAAAAATCATACACGCAAACATATAGAAGATCTTACATAAAAGAAATAATTATACAGAGTTCAGTACAAATTTAAACCATTTTAACAGCGAAAATAAAAAAAATGAAAAACCAAAAGGAACTGAAACTCCAAACAGCCTTGCGGTTGCCCACTAAACCCTCGAGCAATCGACTAGGCAACCTAGAAGAGGCTATCGTCAAAACCCCGAGACTGCACGAAAGAAAGCGTCGTCTCGCGATCGCATCTTCTTCCTCCGAGACAATGATGCAAGATTGAGTACATTGGTACTCAAAGAAGACTTATATTGGTTCACGATGCAAATAAATAATTATGCAGTGAGCAATGGACAAGCTATGGTTATTTTGCAGTTGCATAAAAACATTAAATAGATAAGCATAATAGATTGCAACATCGCATTTTAATAAAAGCAATTGAAAGACGAAAGATAAGCAAATATTCCAGATTTTCAACCCGCCTACCCGATCGCATATAACCCGTGTCGATCCTTTGACACAAAAGATGGTTGAAAACAGCTTCCAAAAGCCCAACCCATTTTGAAATCACCAAAACTCTAGCATTGGGAGGATTTTCCCCAAGTGCCCATTATCATGCGCGCGCTAATCGATCGATTTTTCACTCTGCAGAGGTGTACACTTTACCCACAAGGAATGATCAACCTCTTTTGCGGGCGCCGTTAACACACTTCCTTCGGTGTGTCGGCAAGGAGATCATACAAAGCTGTTGCATTATTTAGATATGGCTTTACACCAGCCCGGGACGTTAACCCTCGCCTCAAGACAGACACTCACCCAAGCCGTGGATCCACATTTATCACACACACACCACGTCTCGTCCGGGGCAAGGCGTACACCGTTGCATTGGTATGTACAAACCCTACTGCATGACTCGCCGGACTGCCTGTGCAATCTCCCGCCTTCCGTAGATGCAAAGCCAAATCTAAACAACTTATTAAGCTAAGACCCGCCCATACAAGCCCTTGTGGTTGCACGAAACATGGTTCTACAACATCCCGTTTGCTCGGTCCTTAATCTGACACGGGCGATACTCCACCCTAGCTACGTGCACAACCGGCTAGCGCCAAATAATCACCCGCGTCAAACCATAATTTTGTTTAAGGGTTTTTAGCAAATTATCATCAACCAATTCCCAAAAGATTATATGACGGTTGAAAAGACCGAAACACCAACGAGAGGCTTAGCAGAAATATTATTATGCTAGCGGTTATACCCAAACATGACATTAAGTATGTCTAGCTCAACCTAAGGTTTACAAGGTTCACAAGTCCATACAGATTGAGACAAACCATAATTTACAGGATTAACTACAGTTCTAACCCAAAATAGCACTTTTAGGGGGAATTATCCGGATGCACTGTACATAAGCAAAAGCAACATATAGTAGGTGAATTATCGGGCTCAACGTGATCAAGGAGTTGCTTGCCTTGCAAATCACCGTCAGAATAAAATCGGATCTGCAGAACCGTCTTCTTCTTCTTCGATGATGTCGGTCTCTACTGCTAAGAACAAGAAGAAAAAGAGAATATCAAAAAAGAAAATGTATGATAAACAGTAAACACAATTCGAATCAAACAGTAAATCGCTATTCATGAAATATTTGAATTTAAACATCGAATTATAGATGCTAAAATTATTTGAAATAAAATGATTGTTCATTAGCTACTTTGGAGGATGCAACACTCAAAGAAACAGAGCCCTCTCTGTTTTTCTCAAAAGAACCAAGAAGAGAGCACTTGAAAAACTATATCATCTAGGGTTATAAACCTAACAAGATTGATGTGCATTAACTACAGAAATTAGAGTTTAAGTCTTGAATTAGCTATAGCATACCTTAATTATCAAATCTAACAACTTCTTTTAACTTTTAGGGTTTGGATGAAACTTGAAAACTACTGATGAAAAGGCTTGGTTGAACTCTGGACTTAGCTACAAAACTGGCTAAGGAAAAAGGACTAAACCATATTACTTAAGGTTATTACACTCATGGAAACTAAATGAAACAAAGCTCTAAAACAGAATATTTTTCTGGAATCTGATAGAACAAACTTTGGTTATAATTTCTACACTATTCTTCCAAAATTTCTTACTTGGATGAGTTATTTTACACGGGGTTGAAAAAGCTTGATTGCTTCAATCATTCAGCAAAACATAAAAAGTAGACTCATTCGCTTAACTTGTTTTGCATACAAATCTTAACAAAATATCATTATTTCTCCATAATATACTAGAATATACTTTTTAAAATGCTTCTATACCATTTTTACATTTTTTCTCATTCATATAATCCATTTTATCATATGTTGAAAAGGGCTATATGAACATAAAAACTAACTTATAACCTTTCAATTTTTCATTTTCATTTATTACTAAACTATTCAACATCTTATATCCATTTTCTTCCTGAAATCAGGGCATGATCTTAAAAACATTTTAAAAGTGAATTTGAGTTATTTTGAACTTGTTCATAGCAAATTACATCTATTTTGGTTATAACTAGTATTGTTTTTCTTAATTGAACAACTATCACAAATACTTTTCCCTAAGTGTTTTCATATGAGAAACTCCCCATGATACATACCTCAATATAATGAACTTTTAAACATTCAAACTTTAATCTTTTCTTTCATTTACTCAATTTCATTTTTCATGCTTAATATTCATTTTTAAGCAACATGATATATAATAAGGTATCAAAGAAACATTTGGTCTATTTGAAATACTCATAACTTAGAGACTCAACAAAAACTTACTTTTCCTTAATTGGATCCTCCCAAAAATATTTTATTCATATGACCCTATTTACACTTAAGCTTCTCTTTAATTTTTCCTAAAATCACATTTTACTCATCTACAGAAATTTTTGTATATTTAGAAACTACAGAATTTTATACGAAATTAGAAATTAGTTTCACTCAATTTGGCCAGATGATTCAAAAGTTATGAGCATTTGAATTCCAACCGGTTTCTGAAAATCAATTAAAATCGCAAAATGCGCTTTCGATCGGAGAAAACGGTTTCCTCTGCGCGCGCCAAAAACACGTTCAAACCCGCAGGCTCGCTGACACCTGGGTCCCAGCGGTCAGTGACCCGGAGCAGGGCACTACGGTCTCTTGCTCGCCGCCGGCTAAGCTCCAGCTCGCGGCGAAATAGCCAGCACCATGGGCACCAGCACACCCGTGCGCACCCATGGGTGGTATCCATTCGCCGGGAGGTGGCCGGGAAGGTGGCCGCCACCGTGAAGGTGTGACGGCGCCATGACCGGGATGGCGAAAGCTCAGCTAGAGGCTACGGTTCCGGTGACCTAGGGTTTTCTAGCTACAAATGACACTAGGGGCCGCAGACTCACCGGATAGCCGGGTCGGAGATGAGCCGGCGGCCTGCCACCGCGCGCCACCGTGAGGAAGAAGAGCGATGGCGCGGCGGCGCTCACGAGCAAAAAGAGGCCAAAATAGCGGATGATCAAGAACCCTTGGGTGCTAGAGAAGCTCGAGAAGCAATCAATTCGGAGGATTGAGGAGGAACTCACCCGATTCAACGCTTTCCCCCTTTCGGGTTCCTCCGGCTCAACGAGGAAGATGACGCCCTTGAGGCTCGGCTCGCAAAATGGTAAGGTGAGGTGCGTGAGGGCACGGCGACGCAATTGCAAGGCTTAAAGCTGAAGGAAATCGATCGATTTCGCAGTTTTGGGCGAACTGCACCAGTCGGCTTCTTCTGTACCGAGCGCAACGAAGCTAGCCTCGCCTCCGAAACGGCTCGACCGGGACCAAGTGGGCACAGGCGAGGAGGAGGGGCTCTACTCGTGACGTGGAGGGCTGAGCTTGCGCCGGACGGGAGCAGGTGAAGACCGGACGCGAAGGACGGCGGCGTCTGCGACTCGGCTCGACCAGGGGAGAAGAAAGGGGAAAGAAATCGCGAACTGAGGCTGACATGTGGGACCGGGGCCCACTGGCAGCGAGACAGCCTCGCCTCAGCTGACCAGCGCGTCAACGCTTCAACAGGGCCGGGCCCACTTGTCAGTGAGATAATCGATTTTAATGTGATTTGACAGAACGAGATTTCTCTAGAACTCGGATTTGTTTAAGCCCTAAACAAATTCCAGATTTTTCCAAACTTTTTGACTAAGTCCTAATGAGAGTCACACGTCTGCTGGAAAATCTTGAGAGAAAAAATCATTTTGGACAATTTGTTAAAATTCTGACACTGTACCCTGGTTCTAAACTTTGATTTCGGTTTTTGATTTAATTACAGGTTCATTTTCTAAGATTTATTTTTGAAACTTTTTGAAGAGGTTCCAATCCTTATAATTGGACCACTGTAAAATTTTTAAATCAAAAACACGAGCCATTATTTTATAAAAATTCTGACAATCATTTTCCTTACATTTTGGACCCACTGTATTTGAATTTTTAAGAGGCTTATTTCAAATCATTTAATTATAAAAATTTTATCAGTGATGTATAATATCTACAGGGATTTATATAAATTTTATTGGCTTTTCTTGACATTGGTTATTGTTCTTTCCACTTTTTGATTCACTGTTTTTAGTCAAAAAGTAGATACATATTTTATTTAACTTACCCCTAAGTTTATAAAAATTCTAGTTACTGGTCAAACATTATGACCAGATCAAATAGGACTCATGGTAAAATTTTCTAAATTTTATTTTCATCTTTTTACCTTTTTCTTTGTTTTTCCCTTTTTATTAAATCTTTTCCCATAACACAAAATCTAAGAAATTCTAATTGGAGCAAATAATACCTAGAATTTCAAGACCATTTATATTAAAATTTAAACTGTTTGTTTTTTTCACTGTTCCAAACTTTCAGGTCGTTACACGTACGCTGTGTACCTTTTGGGCCTCGCTGTTTTTATTGCCGTTTGGATCCATCGGAAAGGGGTTACGACCAACATGTAGCTGTGCATACGTGTAGAATAAGGCTACCGTGTGTATGTGTATGTGTATGTGTATGTGTATGTGTATGTGTATGTGTATGTGTATGTGTATGTGTATGTGTATGTGTATGTGTATGTGTATGTGTATGTGTATGTGTATGTGTATGTGTATGTGTATGTGTATGTGTATGTGTATGTGTATGTGTATGTGTATGTGTATGTGTATGTGTATGTGTATGTGTATGTGTTACCTCGTCACACCATGGTGCCTAGTGAGTAGAGCTGGCCATATGGGTCGGGCCTGCCGTCGCCTTACTACTGGTATTGTTGGTCGTACCCACGCGGCTGACAAGACGACGCGGGCGGCGGTGGCGGCCGTCAAGACGACGAGGCGGTGGGCCGTGCTTAGGCGGAAGCATCACCGCCTGCCCGCAAGACGCAGGCATGGCACGATGAGCACCGGCGGCCCAGCACGGTGGCGGGCACGGCCAAGACGAGCACGGCACGATGGGCCGAGTGCGAGCGGGCGGACGCACGGTGACGGTGGCGCAAGCCGTTACCGCCGCCCGTCTGCCGCCGTTGGCGTCGGTTGTCTTGCCGGCGGCCTTGAGAGCGTAACGCACGCCCGGTTTTTTTGAAATTTTGACCGTTTTATAGCCGTTAGGTGTTAAAAAATTAATAAAAAAAATCAAAAAAAAGGGCAAAAAATCCCGAATTTTTTCCTATAAATAGGGAGGACCCCTGTCCTCATTTTGCACCCATTCACTCATCATCTTCTCTATTGGTCATCTTGTGAAAATTGTGATATTGTTTGTGTTATTTAGCAAAATTCGGAGAAATTTTGCTAAAATTTCGGAGAAATTCAAACTCGAGCTTTCGGTAACACAAGAGGTTTGTCATACTGAATTTTGCTAATTATATTGTTTTTATTATTTTTACTAATGTTCGGAATATTCAATTTGCAGTTTTTTGCATGGATCATTTCCCCATCTCCGATTTCGGGATCGCTCTAGAGGACCTTGAATCCTTCCAAGATTTGTCCGCCGTACCCGAAACACAAGCACCTGAAGAACATCATGCAGAAGAAGAACCATTAGGCTCCATGTCCATGACCATGAGTGCTTCTGGCTCGACATCCACTGGAGCGAAGAGAGCGAGGCAGACATCGAGAGTTTGGGATTTTTTCGACAAGCAATCGAGGACAGATGCGAAAGGAAAAGAGGTAAGAGTTGCTGTTTGTAAACAATGTCATCAAGTTTTATCTGCAAAATCTACTGGGGGTACGGGACACTTGCATAGGCATATTGAAAGTTGCAATGCGAAAATAGGAGCAGCTATGAGACAGACACAACTAATATACAACCCTGGACGGTTCGATCTCAGAATCGGGAATATAGTGGCGAAGTAGCTAGGCAATCTCTTGTACGCTTAATTGCATCACAGGATTTACCTTTAAACTTTGGCGAGAGTGCTGATTTTGAAAATTACATTAAGCGTGCACATAATCCAAAATTTAATAAAGTATCTAGACAGACAACTAGTAGAGATGTAGTTAAGTATTACAATAGTTGTCGTGAAAATTTAAAAAACATGTTCAATACTTGCACATTTTCCGTATCTTTGACTTCAGACATTTGGAGTGGTAGGGCTAAGCAAGATTATATTAGCGTAGTTGCTCGTTATGTCAACCAAAACTGGCAACTAGAAAAAAGAATTATAGGTTTCAAACCAATTGATGTCGCACATACGGGAGAGAATATTGCTGAGAGTATTATTAGGGTGGTGGAGGACTTTGGTCTCAGTGATAAGATTTTTGCTATAACTTTAGATAATGCCTCCGCAAACACCTCCGCAATGAATATTCTCACTCCAATATTTGGTACTTATGCTGAATCATTTTTGCTTCATCAACGTTGTGCCTTTCATATTATTAACCTTATAGTTAAAAGTGGACTTGCCCCGTTAGAACGTTACATTGCACCTTTCTGTTTGGCAATTTCTTTTATGAATCATTCTAATGCTAGAATAGCATCTTATAAGAAATTTTGCATTGCAATGGGCGTACGTCCAAGAATATTTGGTTTAGATATGCTAGTAAGATGGAATTCTACTTACTTAATACTTAAGAACCTTCTGCCATATAAGAGCACATTTGGGGTTTTCATTCAGACACATCACCCTAAACGTGATTTATTATCTGAAGAACATTGGTATGTTGCATCAAATTTACTTCAGTTTCTTGAAGTTTTTTATGACTCCACAGTTGCTTTATCCGCAGTTTATGAACCCACATCTTCTCTAATTGTGCATCATATCTTAGATATGGCTACCCATTTTAAGAACAACGAAAATGACATGATTTTAAGAGATTCGTCACCGCAATGAAAACAAAATATTGGAAATATTGGAAAGAAATTCCACTTCTATATGCCTTCGCCTTTATTTTAGATCCTAGAGCAAAACTTAGAGGATTTGGTAACGTCCTCTCCATTTTAGGTGATGTTCTAGGGGAAGGTTATTAAATTTATTTTACTACTGTTCGTACTAGACTAACCGAAGTTTACAACAAGTACGAACAAAAGCATCAAGGAGTTCGTTTGCAACGACCTCCTGCACCTATCGCGGGTAAGAAAAAGATCGCGTGGGACAAAATCTGGGTTCTTCTTCTTCTTCGTGCACGTGTTCTACATCGGTGGTGATACAAGCGCGCACCAACAAGTCTCTTCTGGGAACTATCCGCCTATATGGACAGGCGCGTTGGATTACCAACAAGAAGGAGACGATGTCTTCAATATTGTTCAATGGTGGCATGAGCACAAGCTAACATATCCCGTGCTATCCATATTAGCTCGAGATGTGTTAACTGTTCCAGTCTCGACGGTTTCCTCCGAGTCTGCTTTCAGTCTCTCCGGCAGAATATTGGAGGAGAGAAGAACAAGCCTATCGAGTGATATGGTGGAGATGCTCATGACTATCAAAGACTGGGAACACGCTGATGCAAGAACTCAACATTCCACTGAAAACCGAGAACTAGAGGAAGCCTTCGAGAATCTCTACCTCGACAATGACGAAGACCCTCCATCTACCTCTTAGTATGTATTAGAGCCTTAGAGCTTTAGTTGTACTTTTTTCTTTGTCAAGGTTTTCTCTAGATGAGTTTTTACTTGGCAAAGTTTTTAACGAGGCAACCATCCAAACATTAATGAAGCTCTTTGTTACATGTTCTACAATTTTTTTGTCTCAATTTTTATGCTATTTTCTAACTCTACGTCTCTACATATTTTTCCTTATTTTCTTTATAATTTTTCCTAATTTTTCCCTATTTTTTCCTATTTGCCCCCTATTTTTTTCTTTTTTTTTGCGCACGGGCTGGTGGGCGGCCCGAGGCCCACCGTCTTTGAAGTCGTGCCGGGCAAGACGCACGGCCCATGCGCCGGCGTCGTGCACAGGCCTCGACCTCGGCCCATGGCGGGCACGGCACGGCACGGCCGGCCTTCGTGCCTAGATGGGCCATGCCTAGATGGGCCGTGCCTCGGCCGGGCCGTGCTGTGCCGGGCCGGGCCGCCCATCTGGCCAGCTCTACTAGTGAGAGAGAGAGATAGTGAAGGGCATGTGTAGAAGAAAATGATGACAGAGATGGTGGGGAATTTTTTCTAAAACACGCATGAGATCAAGCCATGGCTTCGCGTGAGCACGATAGAGGTGTACTACAGAAGATGGTGCATCGGCAATGAACGATGTCAGATGACCCTCATCAATGTGGTAGATCATCGTATCCAGGCGAGCTCACCGAAAGTTCTTCAAAACTTATTCAAAGTCGAAGCTTTTGTTTGAAACTTGGTGAAACTTTTTGAAACTTTTGGTTGAAATTTGTTAAAACTCATAGGTTGAAACTTGGTGAAACTTGAGTTTCAAGTCTAAAACTTGTTAAACTTTGGCTTTGAATCTTCTAGAAACACTTGAAACTCACTAAACCATGAAACTTTTTAAATATTGTCTTGAAACTTTGATATGCCGTTGGTAGCATTTCCAACCAAAAAAAAATGTGTTTCATCAAATTACGAAAAAGGAAAAAAAACTCACATATCATCCGGTGATACATATAATTCAACTGACATGGGCGTGCGTACTCATGAGATACATATGCAGTATATATGCAAGAAGGCACATATTTTGAATGACTCATTTCTTGAAGGATGCGTAGGTCTGAAGCATAGTGGAGATGAAGGTGATGAAGGCGACGCACTCGGCGACGACGGCCCACGGCACGGTGAAGTAGTTGCGCTGCACGTCCGCCCACATGATGAAGAGCGGGTGCCGGCTCCGCTCCCTCAGCTTCTTCAGCATCATGCCCAGGTAGGTCCTATCCAGCTCGCCGGCCGCCTCACTCCCCGCGCCCATCTTTCGGAAGAACCTCGCCACATCCTCCTTGCTCTCGTTGCCCGTGCTGTGTACCACCTCCGCAGCGGTCAGCACGCCCGCGTCATCGGCCGACTGCACCATCTTCGCCATGAAGGACACGTACGCCGACACGTCCTGCTCCAGCTCCGACGACGACGACGTCGACTGCTCGAACGCCATCAGGTTGAGCAGCAGCGGCGCCGTCCGGGACTCGATGCGCAGCTGCGGCAGACGCAGCCTGTCCTCGTGCGCCAGATTCACGGCGAGAGGGACCGGTCCCATCACCGACGCGATGCCGGCCACCGCCTTGCCCGCGCTGCGCGCCTTCTTGAACCGCACCCACATCCGCTTCAGGTCGCTCGCCGACGGCACGTCCTCCCGCCCGTAGCTCGCGCTCCATCTGCGCTCCTCGGGGAGGATCGGGTACAGCAGCGGCACCAGGAGCAAAAGCGGGAGACGGCGCAGCAGCCGCGCCGTCTCCTGCGCCGTCTCCAGCACCGCTCCGTCCTGGATGCGCGGCGACGGTTCCCACTTGGTCCGCGCCGTGCTAATCATCGCGTGGAGAAGGTGCAGGATGTGGGAGACGCCCTCCGCAGGGGGAAGCTCTTCGCTCATGTCCCGGCCCTTCTCTCCGGCGAGGTAGTACAGCGCCAGCTTCATAAGCAGCACGGGCGGGCTGTAGCCGGTGGTTTCGAACTCGGGAAGCTTGGTGCTGTTGATCAGGTCGACGAGGACGGAGAACGGTATCTGGTTCTCGGCGAGGATGAGGTCAACGGAGAGCTGCGCGGGTCCGAACGGCGTGGCGTGCAGGGACGGCTCGTCCCGGCCGATGGCTACGTTGACGAGGTGCTCGATGATGAAGCAGCCATCGAGCACCATCATCTGGACGAAACCATCGGCGCTGGCCTCAATCTCCTCGGTGTAGAAGGTGCGGGCCTCCCGCTCGCGAGCCGCGACGAGGAGGACATAGTCCTGGATAACGTTGCGGTGGTGCGCGGGGTCGGGGTGGCCGCGGGAGATGAGGCTGTTGAGGTAGACCATCTTCAGGCGGTTGGCCGGGCGGAGGCGCTGTACGTCGTGGTGGAGCGGGCCGATGGCAACGAACCTTGGCGTGTAGTCGTCGGGGTTGTGGTCGCGGGGGTTGGCCGGGACGCGGGAGAGCCGGTGGCGGTTCAGCATGCTCCGGTACTGCTCGTTCTCCACCGCACCCTCCTGCTTCTGCATCAGGCTGCGCACCAGCCCTTCGACGTGCACCGTGATGTCGCCGCCGGACATGGATCCCGAGCTGCTAGCCAATGCACGTACTGCACATGGTCACCATGCATGCGCACACATCTATATATATTGTGTGGTACTTGCGTATGATCGAGTAGCGCAGTACCTAGTAAGAGAGGTGCTTTCATGTTTTTCTTTTTGACAGTTGCACAAATATTAAAGTATGAATAAATGGTAGATGATGATTACTTACCCTTTCGCTTGCTTTAAGATTTGTTTAACTTATATTAAGAGAGAAAGTATTGAAGCACTGCTCACTTAGTAATTAATTACTAGCTAATGCTCGGAGAGAATGATGAAATGGACACGCAAGAATATATTTGAGCATATATTACGATCTCTGGAGTGATGAGGTGATGCATCCATGTACGCCTATATGTGCGTAGCTTCCGTTGGCGACAAAAGATGATATGCATGCATGGAGAAAAGTGAACAGGAGTGATGAGAGGCACGTTACTACTTAAACGTGAGCTGGCACGGGATAATTCTATGCTTTGCTTGCTGAGGCAGATAACACCAGATTCAATCCATCGATCGTCAATTTGCCCCTTGAATGTATGCATGCAAACCCTAAAAGATGTCACTAGACTAGATCAGCTCATTGCATATGTTACCACTGCATTAACTGTACATGTCTAGCTCGGTCGGTTAGTGGGAGGTACGGTACGGGTGTACACCCCCATCACCTTGGATTGAGACTTTGAATTCTCTCTGTCTCAAATTTAGGAGCCTATTTCTAGCTACTTAATTAAATCGATCAATACATAGTTACACCTAAATATCCCACATAAGTACTCAAAAAAGTTTAACAGGAATTTTGCAGAGACGGTTCAATTCCCAGGATAATGGAGAGAAAAATTCGAGCGGTTACCCATTGAATAAATTTGTCATCTAGCTACTTCGAATATTCTTTGTTGGCATATCAAGTAACCAAGGTTCTCTCCAGCTTTGTCCAAAAAAAGAAAAAGAGGATCTCTCCATCTACTACATATATAGTACTGTATTAGCTTGCAGAACATTCTAGAGCAGACGGATGGGGGCGCTTCACTGCTTCTGATTAGAGTCAAATAATCTTCTTACAAGAATTAGAATCTGCTTATGTGTCTGCACAGCTGCATGCAAAACATGCTGCAGAATTTCAGCCTAGCACAAATAACTGAAGCAGGGGCACCATTGCTGAATTACTCTCCTATTCTACCGTCTTAATTATGATGTACGAACGTTTGTTTGGAAACCAGATGCACGAACTTTTAGAAGCAGCAGATCAAACATAGGGGCATTTCAAACCATCTGGGTTACTGTTACTGCCAAGCTCTCGGCGTCGCCGTGCATTTGTGCATATGTCCAAGCAGGGTTCCTTTTAGGGTTTTGTCGGTATCAAGAGGAGGAGGGCGCACTCCAAAGTTGAACTGAAACAAACAGTGTGAACTTCACTATTTGATGGCACAAAGAGCAAGAATGAGCATACATATAAGCATGCGCACAAGATTTTGTTTTAGCACACCAAGTTGTACATTCTAAAAACAAATTACCTGGCAGCTGTTGTCTTCAAAATTTGGTTCCATATACAGATCGACACCCATGTGATTCTTGAAGAAAGTCTGGAAAACAGAAAGTGGCGTTCATACTACAGGAACTGGTAGAAAACTTTGGAACAAAAAGGTTTTACAGACCTATTTAATAACTATGCAACATCGACATTACGCATGCAAACAGCAGTAGGTAGGTTGAGCAATTCCATTTTGCTAAAATGATTTCACAATTCCTGTGGGACTCGGCTTCCTTCTATTTTTAAATTACGACAGGTATAAGCTTCCAAATTAGCCGAATTAGATTATGAATTTGAGTATGAGATAGAGTCCAAGTGGGTGGGATCCATCTTGGCTGGCCCTAGGCCATGTTGCAGCCCCACCCAATGTCTCTTTATATATTTGTGCTCTTGTCTTTTGTAAAGGAAGACCGCAATTGATAATATACAACATATAAGTTTGTTCTTCCTAATTGTTGTTCTATACACAATAAAGCGGGGAGTTGAGTGTTGCTTCTTTCAACGATCGTTCTGTCTTTTCACTGGGAATTGAGAGATCGATATGACTTCACTTGATGGTCTCGTGTGACGACCCCCATTTAAATGCAAAAATGGAAATCTAATGTGCATTCCGTACTAGTCCCATGATCAGTAGCTAGTACGCATATACACACAACAATTGGAATCACAACTATACAACATATTACTAAGCGGAAACTATTATATGAAGAAAACTTTACAATTCAGAGATTACAGCAAGAAAAGAAGCAAAGTCTTGTAGTGTGCCCATCCGACCATGCAGCAAATCGACAAGGCATAAACTCTAGAAAGAACACGATTTAAGATAATCCCAGAACTGCGACGATAAGAGATAACTTCGAAGCTTTGCTAACTTATCTACCTAAAAACAATATATAAGCAAGGGTGAGTACTTTCGTATTCCGCAAGACTTTAGCAAAACCTATAATATATGCAGGCCATTCCAAAGGAGGCTACTACAGTTAATTTGCATAAAGCAGAACTGATATTGTAAAATCAAGTTATTTGTAAACGGAATTTGTAAGAGCAAGTTGACTGATATGAAATAAGTAAAGCATAAGTAATACTCACAACCCTTCGTGAGCATTGAGAAATCCAGATAATGAAATCCAACAATGTCGGCCCTTTGGCAAAAAGCAACAACTGCTAAACAGGTTTCAAACTAAAACCCATTTTTAGAAAATACCAAAACTAACATTGGAATGACTTCACCAAGTGTCCTTGACCGTGGACGCGGCTAATCGATTAGATTTACACTCTGCAGAGGTGTACAACTTTACCCACAAGTCATAACCTTTTCTTTTTGCCGCATGTTTCACGCACCTTTGGCATGTGGCCAGAATGTTCATGACTGTAACGTCTCGAAAAATATAATAAAATGAAAATGAATATTTTGGATTTTAATATATTTATTTATGAGTTTTCTTAGTGTTATTGGTTTTTATTTGGATTTTCCTTGGATTTATGCTTTGTATGAAAAGTCCAACAAATAGAATTATTAAATGGAAAATGGTAAGAAGATAAAGAGGTAAAAGTAAATATGGGAAAATTACCATGAGACCTTAGTCATCTTTGGTAAACCAAAAAACCATCTAGTAAAAATCCTAGGTCTGAAATGTAAACAAATAAAATATTTAATCATCTCTTTTTAACTAAAAGCAGTGAAGTCGAATTTATGAAAAATATTGAAACTTATCTGAGCCACAAATATTACCATAGCACCCTCAAAGCAGTATATACATCTGGTAAAAGTCTCCGAAATTTATCATGTTGCCAAAGCCTTTTAAAAATTCAAGAACAGAGGCATTGGAAAACTGAAAATCATCATGTCAGAATTTTTATAAAATATTTACTTGAGATTTCGACTTGAAATTTTTATGGAGATATCCATGACCCAAACTGAACCCTTATAAAAGTTTGGAAAATAATTAATATGATTAAACCCTTAAATAAATAAAATACCGAAATGCAAATCGTGAGACCCCAATCTGATGAACAGGAACCTCCATGTGATTACTGTGCTATTCCCTGGATCAGTAGCTAGCACTCACATGTTTATAACATTCATATCATAACCATACACGTAGACAAACAGAAAGACATACATAACAGTATTAATTATACAGAATTCAATACAAATTTAAAACATTTAACAGCGGAAACCAAAATAAAGCTGAACAACTCCAAACAGCCTTGCGGTTGCCCACTAAACCCTCAGGCAACTGACTAGGCACCCTAGAGTCGAAACCCCCGAGACCTGCCTAGGAAAGAACGTCGTATGGCAGATCGCAGTCTTCTTCCTCTGAGACAGCAGATGCAAGATTGAGTACATTGGTACTCAGCAAGACTTATATTGGTTCACAGATGCAAATAAATAATTATGCAGGCTGAACAATAAACAGGCTATGGTTATTTTGCAGTTGCACAAAATCATTAAAGAGGTATAAGCATATTAGATTGCAACATGGCATTTTAATAAAAGCAATTTAAAGACAATATGATAAGCAATTATTCCATATTTTCAACCCAGTCTACCAGACTGCATAGGTCCCCGGTGTCGATCCTTGGACACAAAAGTTGGTTACAAACGGTTTCCAAAACCACAACCCATTTTAAAAGCACCAAAAGACTCTAGCATGGAATAACGTCACCAAGTGCCCTTGATCATGACGCGCTAATCGATTAGATTTACACTCTGCAGAGTGTACACTTTACCCACAAGGAATGATCAACCTCTTTTGCGTGCCAATTAACACACTTCCTTTGGTGTGTCGGCAAGGAGATCATCTGAGTGTTACATTATCTAGACGTGGCTTTACACCGGCCGGGGCGTTAACCCTCGCCACGAAGACAGAGACACTCACCCAAGCCGTGGATCCACATTTATCACACACAACACCACGTCTCGTCGGGGCAAGGCGTACACCATTGCATTGGTATGTAGAAACCCCTACAGACAGACCTGATCGGAATGTCTGTGCAATCTCCCGCCTTCCATAGATGCAAAGCCATACCTAAACAACTTGATAGGCTAAGACCCGCCCATACAAGCCCTCGTGGTTGTACGAAAAACATGGATTCACCGTCCCATCGCTCGGTTCTTAATCCGACACGGGCGATACTCCACCTTAGCTACGTGCATGTCTTTTTGCACAACCGGCTAGTGCCAATAATCACCTGCGTCAAACCATAGTTTTGTTTGAGGGTTTTTAGCAAATTATCACCAACCAATTCCCAAAAAGATCATATACTGGTTGAAAAGACTGAAAGTACCAACGAGAAGCTTAAGCAGGAATATTATGCTAGCGGTTATACCCAACCATGACATTAAGTATGTCTAGTTCAAACTAGGGTTTACAAGGTTCACATGTCCATACAGATTGAGACAAACCATACTTTACAGGATTAACTACGGTTCCAACCCCAAATTAGCACTTCTAGGGAGAATTATCCGGATGCATCATACATAAGCAAAAACAACATAAGGTAGGTGAATTATCGGGCTCAATATGTTCAAGGGGTTGCTTGTCTTGCAGCTCACTATCAGGTATGAAGTCTGGATCTGCGATAGCGTCGTCTTCCTCTTCGAGGACGTCGGAGTCTAAACGTCGAGAAAACGAAGAACAAAAGAACATTAGCAAACTCCAAATGGCAAAAAGAAAACAAACAGACAAGCAAATAAATACAAGTTCGAACCAAATAGGAGGTTGCTTTTTACGAATTATTTGAATTCATACTTCGAATTATAGATGCTAAAATTATTTAGATTAAGAAGGTTGATCACTAGCTTCTTCGGAAGAAGGCAAAAAGAGCAGCACTAGAAAAACAGAGCTCTTTGCCTTCTCAAAACTCGAAGGAATGAACACTCATAAACAATGCCATTTAGGGTTATACATCCATTAAGATTTAAGAGCAACTTCTAACGAAATTAGGGTTTAAAACTTGAACAAGTTAGAGCATACTTTGGTTAACAATTCTAATGACTTCTCTTAGTTTTTAGGGTTCAGACAAGGCTTGAAAACTACTGTTAAAAAGGCTTAGTTGGAAATCTGGACTTAGGCTACAAAATTGGCTAAGGAAAACACTTAAGCAATATCACTTAAGGTTGTTACCCTTATGAAAATTAAGTGAATCACAGCTCTTAAATAGATTTTTTTTTGGAATCTAGTAGTACAAACTTCAGTGATCATTTCTACATTATTCTTTCTAAAATTCTCACTTGGATAAGCTACTTTACACATGGTTGAAAATGCCTAATTGTTTCAAACATTCAGCAAAACATAAAAAGTAGGCTCATTCTACTAACTTATTTGGAATACAAACCTTAGCAAAATGTCATTATTTTTCCAGAACCTATTAGTATATACTATGTGGAGTGTTTCTATACTATTTTTACATTCTTTCTCATTTACATAATCTATTTTATCAAATGTTAAAAAGGGTTATATGAACATAAAAACTGCCTTACAACATTTCAATCTTTCACTTTCATTTACTACTAAACCACTCATCATCTTTTATTCACTTTCTTCCTGACATCATCAGGGCATGATCTTAAAAACATTTCAAAACTGAATTTGAACTATTTTGAATCTGTTCATAGTGAGTTACATCTATTTTTGCCATTACAAGTGTTGTTTTTCTTTATTTAACAACTATTACTTATACTTTTCCTAAGTATTTCCACATGTGCCAGCTCCTATTGGTCTATGCCCCTCAAGGATGAACTTTTAAACACTTAAACTTTAACCCTTTCTTTTATTTACATAACTTCATCTTTATGCTTAGTATTCATTTTTGTATAAACATGATATACAACAAGGTATCATGCAAACATTTTTGTTTATTTGGAATACTTATAACCCAGAGGCTCCATAAAAACTCATCTTATATTAACTGGACCATCCTAAAAATATTTTATTCACATGACCTTATTTACACCTAAGCATCTCTTTGAATTTCCTAAAATCACATATTACTCATATTCAATAAATTTTTGGATATTCTGAAACCACAGAATTTTATACGAATTTAGAAACTAGTTTCACTAATTTTGGCGAGATGATTCCAAAGATACAAGCATTTGAATTTTGGTCGGTTTAGAAATCCAACTAAAATCGAAATGTGCTTTCGCTCTGAAAACGCCTTCTTTCACGCGCGCATAAACGCATTTAAACGCTGGACTCATCGACACATGGGGCCCACGGTCGACTTCGAGCGAGAGGACTTTGCTCTCGGCTTGCCGCCGTGAAGCAGCTCCCGCTGACGGAATGGGTTCCACTAACACCATCGAGCGCCAAGGCGAACCTAGGGTGGCATCGATTCGCGAACGGAGGTCGGGAAGATGGCCGTCACCACGAGGTGCGGCAGCGGCCATGGCGAACCGGCGAAAGCTTCACTAACGGCCATCTTCCGTGAACTAGGGCTAGGTGAGCTCTGATGAGGCAAGGGGTTCGGACTTACCGGTCGGTGGGTCGAGGATGGCACAGAGCGAGCGGTCACCGTCGCGGGCGGGAAGAAGAAGGGCGGCGACGGGACGACGCTGCGAGCAAGAAGAAGCCAAAATGGTGATTGATCAGTAAGCCTGGGGTACTAAGGAAGCTTCGGGTGGAATTGATTTAAAGAAATTGAGGCGAGATGACCTGAATCGCTGGCTTCCCCTTTCGGCTCTTGCGACGAGCGGAAAGAAGAATTCGCGCGAGGCTCTCGGCTCGGCGAAATGCAAATGTGAGGCGCAGGAGGGCACTGCGATGCGAGCAAAAGGCCTAAAGCCAACCGAGAATGTTCGCGCTTCACAGCTCGAGTGCACGGTCTCGGTCGCTGCCACTGTGCTTGCGCGACGAACCGATGCAGCCCCTCCTTCAGCGCGGCTCGGAGAAAGATGGCTGAGCACAGGCGCAAGAGAGAGCTGACTGCGATGTGGATGGCGGCGATCGCTCTGGACGGGAGTAGTTGGGCCGGACGGCAAAGGACAGCGCCGTCGCCTCGCTTCGGCTGGGAGAAGAAAGGGGAGAAGAACGCCGTGTACCGAGGCTGACATGCGGGACCGGGGCCCACTGGCAGTGACCGGCGGTTTCGTCTCAGCCTCGCCAGTGCGTCAACGTTCAACAGGCATGGGCCCACTTGTCAGTGAGAGGGCACGTTTAATGAGAAGAGACAGGGCTAGAATTCTCCAGATTTCACATTAGTTTAAGCTCTATCATTAGTCAAATATTTACCAAAAATTTTGAACGAAACTCACTAGGAATCATACATCTCCTGTAAAATTTTGCGATAAAAACTCCTTCCAGATGTTTTACTAAAATTCTGACACTGTACCAAGCCCTAAAGCTTAAATTTCGGATTTTTGATTTAATTAAAGGTTCATATTATAGGATATATTTTTGAAACTTTTTGGAGAGTCTCATATCCTCATAAAGAAATCACCCTAAAATTTTCAAGTCAAAACTGTGAGCAATTATTTTATAAAAATTCTAACACTCATTTTCCATACTTTCTAGACTCCCTGTAATTGAATTTTTGAGAGGCTTAATCCAGTTAATTAAATTATGAAAAATTTATCAGTGGTGTGTTATACAGTCAGGACTTTATAAAAATTTATTGGCTTTAACTTGACAATTGTGATTTTTCATTTTCCATTTTGATTCACTGTTTCTAGTCAAAAAGTAGCTACATGCTTTATTTACCTTAATCCAAAGCATGCAAAATTTTATTTACTGGTCAACTTTATTACCAGCCTCAACATGACCCATGGTAAAATTTTCTAAATTTTTTTTCATTTTTTTACCCATTCCTTTGTTTTTCTTCTTTTGTTTAATATTTTCACATAACACAAAAGTCTAAGGAAACTCCATTTGGAGCAAATAATACCAAGAAACTCCAGAAATACTTATTTTCAAATTTATACCGTACATCTTTTACTGTTCTAATTTTCAGGACGTTACACAAATTCTGGACAATGTACACTGTCAGAATTTTTATAAATCAACCATATGGTATTTTAGTTTCAAATTTTTACAGGACGATGTAAACTACCAGAAGACCCCAGTCAAAAAGTTTTGCAAATTTTCAAATTGATTTGATAGCTAAATTAATGCGGTGCTAGGTAGTGCAGGTGAGGCTTATCCTTTAAGCAAGTGCACTCAGCGATTGGTGGGCCCATGGCATACGAGCCCGTTTCCTGGCGCAAGGTGGTGCCAAGGCGCTCCCACTAACCGGTGGACCCCGGGCCCAGCTGTCAGCCACCGTTTTCTTTCCCCTCTCTTCCTCGCCTCTCTGTCGATCGAGCTCGCGCACGCCGAGCCTTGCCGCCTCAGCGCAAATCCCGCCGAGCCCGCACTCGTGTGTCGCCACGGCTTGTCCTCAGTCTGTCCACGCCATGCCTTGACCATGCCGCGCTGCCTTGAGCCTGCAAAACCAAGCGCCAACTCGCCTCCGCGCAGCACAGAACCGCCGTAACCCACCTCACGAGTTCAAACCCTGTAGGACGACTTCGCGCCGGCTATAAATACCAACAAAACGTTGCTATGAGTTTCTCCTTCTCTTTCTTACTTATCCCCGAGCTGAGCTCCCCAACCAAAGCTTCTTCTCCTCGTTCTGCCGCAAAGGAACGAAAGAGGGGAAACAGCGAATCAAGCTCATTCGGTAGCAAATTGTGCAATTAGTCCTTCCTAGGGCTTCGCAGTGCCCATTGGAATTCTGACCAACCAGTGTTTTCACTTGTTTTGGCTGCAGCCCACCTTTTTCCACCGTTCTTCTTCTTCCCGGCCGGCGCACATGGTCAGCCACCTTCGGCCCTTCTCCGCCTTCTCTCTCAGGAAAAACAGCTCACACTTAGCTCATTGGAGCTCACACTGTGCTTCCCAGGTGAAATCTTGGCCGGCGGCAAGCTTTTGCTCGCGTAGCCATGGCGGCCGCCGCCCCTCCACGGTGCCGACCCCTTTTCTGGCCACCTCCCGGCGAATGGGTAACGCCCCTAGGTTTGCCTTGGCACACTGATGCTCTCGGAGCTACCCATTCTGCCGCGGTGAGGCTAGTTCGCCGGCGGTGAGCGGAGTTTGAATCACTCGCATCGGTCCATTGGCGGTGGGCCCTCTTTGTCGATCGCTCGGTAGCTTTGTGCTCACGTCGCGATCAGGCGAGTGGGGCCCGGCCGTCGACCCTAGGCCATTCTCGGCGTCTTGCCTTCGATCGAAGAGCGGGGCGGTTTCTTAGCGGACTGGGCCGAGTTCAAGCGCCGTGGCAAAAAGCCAAACCGCTTTCCAAGCTGCGGCGTATTTCTGATTTTAGTTGATTTTCGAAACCGAGCTTTTTCATTTGTCCATAACTTTTGAATTATAACTCCAAAATTAGTGAAATAAAATTATATATTCATGTAAAATCAAGTTCTTTCAGAATATGCAATAAAATTTTGAAAATGATCACTGGGTGAATTTGAAATTCAAATTTGAACAAAAGGCCTAAAGACATGCTTTATACAAAAAATTCGCAAACAAACTTAGAATTTAATGAAACTAATTTTTCTAGGATCCTTATGTTTTCAGGAGTTCAAATATATAAAAATATTTAATTTTCATGTAAGTTTGAACTACTTTCCATTTAAGGTTTGCTTTCAATACATTGAAATTTAGATATGTATGGTTCTATGGTTATGAAGGTTCACATGTCCATACTTATCAAGGAGGTTTTATGAGACAACAGTTATAACTACCAGCACCACAAAATAGCGAATTTACAGAAAGTAAATGCATGCATAAAACATTTTAATAAACACAATGCAAATTAAATCTGGGATCAAGATGATCAAAGGGGTGCTTGCCTTGCTTATTATTGTTTACGATGAAGTCGAGTCACGATCGGATGAGTCGATGACGAGTTAATGACATCGATTCTACGTTGATCAATCGGAAAAATAGAAAATATCCAACTTTAATAAGGGCAAAAAGAAAACAGACAGAAAGTCAAATAAAGATTCACTGTAGAAAATAGGGTTACTTTAGGGTTTAAGTTGAATGATTTCAAGACCTCATGATTTAGATAATTATACATTCATATTGTTGTTAATGGCTTTTATTATGAACAAAACATGGCTTCTTTTATAGATTATCTATTCTGAATTACAATTCAAGAGGCTAAAATTATGAATTCTTATATTTATAACTTCAATTCTATATGCTAAAATTATTTGGATTAAAAGAATTAAAACATAAGTTACTTTGTTGAGGGGTATGCATGAATAGAACCCATAATTGATTTTGCATAAAAAGGGGTTTCGAAAACGTTAGATCTGTTAGGCCGAGCTACTGGTTACATATTTATAGTTTTTAGGAAGGTTATGATGATACAGATATCTTAACTACAAACTTCTTCATTATTACCGATTCATATTATAAAGTTTAGAAACCATAACACTTAAGGTTATTTGGCTAATTAGATTTATATGAAAAGAATGACGAAACAAGATTATTTCTTCATAATAAGGTAGTCTATACTTTGGATAGCAATCCTAAGCTGATTTCATAAATTTTCGGGTTTGGACGAGACATTATATTCATTGTTGAAAAAGCTTATATGGTATTATAAAGTTCACAACATGGAATCGGGCTGAAAATGCGTAGAGAACGATTATCACTTAGGATTGTTGCACTAACAGATTTTAGATGGAAAGCAAGCCATAAATAAAATATTTTTCTAGAATATGGTAGTACATATCCCAAATATCATTTCTAATCTGATCTTCATAATATTAGCATTTAGACGAGATATTCTACGGGTTGTTGAAAACGCTTAAGTGTTTCTATTACTTAGAAAACATAACGTTTAGGGCTATTTTACTAGATCCTTTTATATGTAAACCATAGTATAATGAAATGCTTCCTTTAGGATATTGAAGCATGCACTTTATAGAGTATTTCTATGCTATTTTCATAAATCTTTTCATTTGGACGAGATACTTTACAAGCTTCTGAAAAGGCTTAAGTGATCACAACGTTGACACAATAAGGTTCAGTTTCCGATTTAAGTTTGCGACTACGCCTTATAAGATAATCTACCCATTTTTCGAGGCATAAACAGGATGACCTAGAATTGTTTTAAAACTAACTCCAGCGATATTTTGGCTTCCATTCGATCGTTTTCCATATAAGTGATCGTTAGGGCCTAATATGGACTTAATTGATTAGCACAAACACGGATATTTTTGTACAATCAGCAAGGGCATTATTTTTCAATCGTAAGATTTGATTTCATCAAATTTGAAGTTCGTTTATGAAAGTTATGACTATTTGGACAATACAAGTATTAATACTTGAGTAATAAACATTTCTGTTTTTCTATGGTAAACCTTAAACATTTTTATACATTTGGGTTCCTTGTGATGTCGAGTACAACAAAACTAAGTTTGCCAATATTCAAGTTCATTTAATCTATATTCTAACTATTTGATTTTCTATGCATATATATATACATTTTGCACATGGGTTATTTCATATTTTTCAAGAGAGCTCAAACCAAGTTTATCTCTTAGTTATTTTGGCAAATTCAGGTAGTATACTGCCATACTACTATTTAGAAGCAAATTTTTCTTATTTTAGATTTATTTTATATAAGTTATGCATATTTGAGTTTCTAGTATATTGAATGCAATCTTTAATAGAAAGTAGTTCAAACATAAATGAAATTTAAATATTTTTATATATTTGAACTTCTGGAAGCATAAGGATTTCACTAAAATTGGTTTCATTCAATTCTAAGTTTGTTTACAGAATTTTTATATAAAGCATATCTTTAGGCCTTTTATACAAATTTGAATTTCAAATTCACCCAGAGATCATTTTCAAAATATTATTGCATATTATAAATCCACCTGATTTTAGACGATTTTATAAATTTGTTTCATTCCATTTGGAGTTATAATGCAAAAGATATAGCTAATTGAATTAACTCGGTTTAAAAATCAAAACAAAATTGAAATCGCCTTAGCATGAAGGCGCCTTTACGGTTGAACTGGAGTTCTTTGCGCCAATGACACACAGGGCCCGATTGCGGTGAGAGCAAGCAGGGGACCAGCTAGGGCATCCCGGCGGCGAGGCTACTGGCGGCGGAGTCGGCCGGAAGAAGGCTCGAGGAGCACCAGGGTGATGACGCACACGAGATGGTGAGGTTAGATGCCACCGGTGATGGCCAGAGCGGGATGCCACCGGAGACCTGCGGCGGAGGAAGGCGGCTCGCCGGGAAGAAGATGAGTTAGGCTCACTCGAATGGGTAACGCACGCGAGCATAAAGGAGGCTAGGGTGTTCCATTTTTGCGGTTGGATGAATCGGGGACTTACTAGAGAGCTCCACCACCGAGAGACCACCATTGGGGAAGAAGAACAGTGGTGGTGGCAGTTGATCGGCAGGAAGGAGCTGAAATTGATGAGTGGAACGGGTTCAGTGATGCTCAGAGGTGCTACGTTCACGAGGAATTTGAAAATGTCTCACCGAATTACTTGATCTTCCACTTCTCCCCTTTTTTGCTTTCAACGGCAATGGAGAAGAAGAGGGAGACTAGTCTCTGTGTTCAGTTCAATGAATGGCTAAAGGAATGGGGGCCTCAATGCGATGCTGAATTGGTATATATATGCACTAGAGAATGAAGTCACAGGATGTGAGCGAAAGGGGAGTTATGGCTCGGTTTGGCGAGGTGGCACGCGAATTTCCATCGGTGATGTGCAGCACTAGCGAGTAGTCAAGGCATGGCGCGGAGACACGAGGATAAGCGTGGTCAGAACTAGATTGCTTGGCGGCGGGGCCTTCAGAGAGTTAGTGAGTCTCGGGAGAAGCAGGCGGGTGTGACTCGGCCAGAGAGAGGAAGAAGAAAGGAAAGGTGTGACGAGCGGGACCAGGGCCACCAGGCAGCGAGAGAGGCCTTTTCCGTTGCTTCAATGAGCGGTTGCGATCTGATGACCGGGCCCACACATCAGTGAGAGGGGACAAGGCAAAGAGATAAGTTTCAGCTCGGACAGTTCAGTACACACATTAAATCACCACCTATTCACTTTAAAATTTTGTGAAACTTTTTTACCAAGCTCTCCTGGTAATTTCTATCTTCCAGTAAAAATTTGAGACTAAAATACCCTATTTTTAATTTATAAAAATTCGGACACTGTGCATTATCCAGAATTTTTATTTCGCTCCTTGATTTATTTAAGGGTGCAAATATTACCATTTATTTTTTAAAATTTTATTAAGAGTTATATTAAGTATAAGGATATCTATATAAAAATTTAAAGCCAAAATATTGTGTAATTATTTTATAAAAGTTCTGACATGATAATTTTTAGATTTTTAAAGCCTCTATTTTTGAATTTTTAGAAGGTCTAAATGACATGATAAATTCTAGAAATTTTTACCAGAAGTGTATTATGCTCTGAGGGTGTCATGGTAATATTTATGGCTCCATAAAAATTTTCTAATATTTTCTAGTAACTTGACATCTACTGTTTTTAGTCAAGAGAGTAGTCATTTCATTTACTCAACCATATTCCTGTGCTCAAAAATCTTTATTTGCCGACTTTACTGATTTAAAAGCATGGCTAGGATTCCATGGTAAATTTTCCAAATTTTTACTTTTACCTTTTTTATCATTTCCCTTTTCCTATTCTCTTTTGTTTGATTTTCATTCAATACAAAAATCCAGGAAATTCCAATAAAAATGAATAATGCCAATAAATTTTAGAAATAAACATATTCAATATTTAAAATACTCATTTATATTTTATTGCATTTTTCGGGATATTACATCTCGTGAAGTCCAACACACATGTAATTTTGGCGAATCAAAGAGTTGCAAGCCATTGTATCTGGCAGCGAGGGATCAGCTAGTATTCATCAAGAGAGTGTGCAAGTTATCTTGATCCTACGTCGTGAAGATCAGGCACCCCGTATCACTTAATTATTCAATGAACGCGACGATGGAAAACGCACCTTTGTGATAATGTCATATGAGTTAGGGTCGCATCTATGCTCGAGCTTGCCTACTGAGCTTTCATCGGTTCTTCTGTACACATTTTGGTCCGATGACCCTTATGTAAAACTGACCAACATGCCTTCCGCTATTATTAAATATTTACTTTATTTATTAAACCTTTTGCAGTGCGGGTGGTTTTGTGGTTTTGTGATTTTTGGAACCACGCTCTTGAGTATATATAAAACTTGTGTAGTTGTAGTATTCTCATGTCCTTATAGGATAAACTCAAAGAAATCTCAATTCGAATATGTGCATATTGGTTCCAACTCAAATATATGTATGCACACATTTGTGAGGAGTTTACTCTATGTTTAATGGTCTCATTAGTATTGATCCCTTTCCATCACTCCACATATTAAGGATCATTACTTTGGAACCTATCAAAGTGAGTATATGAAACTTACGTAGTTGAAATATACTCATGACAATTTAAATTGTGTTTGTTGTCATTCAATCATTAAAGAACTAGATCAATGGATCTAGATTCTCCATCATGTGTTGATGGTGTGCTTTGATTGATTAAGGACAATCGAAAGTGCTTGAGTATATGAAGTTTTAGTAGCACTAGTATACTCAAGACAAACTTCAATTGAAATCAATTGTCTTTGGGTTGTGGTCAATCATCAAAGGAAAAGATCAAAGGATCTGAGGGCATCCATTATGTGTTAATGGAATGCTTTGATGGTTGAGACAACCGGTTGTGTTGGAATAACGTTTTCCTTGAGATTGTGGAAATATGAGACGACCCCCATTTTTACATAAATGCAAAAATGGAAATCTAATGTGCATTCCGTACTAGTCCCATGATCAATAGCTAGCACGCACATACACAACAATTGGAATCACAACCATACAACATATTATTAAGCGGAAGCTATTATACAAAGAAAATCTTACAACTCGGAGAATATAGCGACAAAAGAAGCAAAGTCTTGTAGTGTGCCCATCCAAACCCGCAGTAGCGACAAGGCATAATCCCTAGAAAGATCACGTCGATGAAAATCCCGCAACTTGCAACGAAAGAAATCTTGAAGCTTAGCTAACTTATCCACCTAAAAACAACATATAAGCAAGGGTGAGTACTTTCGTACTCGCAAGACTTTAGCAAAACCTATAATATATGCGAGTCAATTCAAAGGAGGCTACTACGGTTAATTTGCATAAGCGAATTGATATTGTAAAATCAAGTTATTTGTAAACGGAATTTGTAAGAGCAAGTTGGTGATATGAAATAAGTAAAGCATAAGTAATACTCACAACCCTTTGTGAGCATCGAATAATCCGGATAATGGAATCCAACAATGTCGACCCTTTGACAAAAAGCAACAATACTAAACAGTTCCAAACCAAAACCTATTTTTAGAAAATACCAAAACTAACATTGGAATGACTTCACCAAGTGTCATTAACCATGGACGCTGACTAATCGATTAGATTTACACTCTGCAGAGGTGTACAACTTTACCCACAAGTCATGACCTTTTCTTTTTGCCGCATGTTTTACGCACCTTTGACGTGTGGCGAATGTTTATGACGAAAACTTTTACATTATCTAAGTTAACTTTGCACCAAAGCAAGAGACATTGAACCCATGCTATGATGGAAGAACTCGAGCATAGAAATGTTGGAACTTCCCATAGTCATGGCGCACACCGTTATATTGGTAAGTGTTGTTCCCAACACCTCGGTGTGGGCACCCCGTCGAGCAAACCTTGAAGGGAGAGCCCGTACTACTTCGGCCTACCAATGTGCAAAGTTAAATTAGATAACTTAATTGGTTTAAGGCTGCCCCATCCCAACACTTGTGGTTGTACGGGTTTCTTGGATCAATAGCATCCCATTGCTCGGTCCTTACTGTGACACGGGCGATTCTCCACCCTACACTACGTGCAAATCCCTCTGCACATCCGACTATTGCCAATAATCACCCGCGTCAAAACCATAGTTTTGATTTTGGATTTTTAATCAACATACCAGTAACCAACAGTGTCATAACCAACATTTTCCATTTCTCAAGAAACGAATTTTGATCTGATCATCTACCTCGAAGGTTCTAAAGCATGGATAAATATGGACAATATGGAATCGAATATACCCATGATAACATTAAATATTGTCTATGCTTAATCTATGGTTATCAAGGTTCACATGTCCATACTTATCAAGGAGGTTTCATGAGACAACAGGTATAACTACCAGTACCACAAAATAGCGAATTTACAAAAGTAAACGCATGCATGAAACATTTTAATAAACACAATGTAAATTAAATCTGGGATCAAGATGATCAAAGGGGTGCTTGCCTTGCTTATACTATTGCTTACGCGAAGATGAGGCCACAATGACGGAGGCAACGACGGAGGAAGGGCGTCGGATTCTACTCGTCGATCAATCGGAAAAATAGCAAATATCCAACTTTAATAAGGGCAAGAAGAAAAGCAGACAAAAAATCAAATAAAGACTTCTGCAGAAAACAAGAATATTTTAGGGTTTGAATTGAACAATTTCAAGACCTCGTGATTGATTAATTATCCATTCATATATTTAAAGGCTTTTATGATGAACAAAACATGGTTTCTTCTATAGGTTATCTATTCTTGACTTACGAATTCAAGAGGCTAAAAACTATGAATTCTTACATTTATAACTTTGAATTATAGATGCTAAAATTATTTGGATTAATAGAATTAAACATTAGTTAAAGGGGTTACGCAAATAGCACTTAGCCTTAGGTGATTTGCATAAGAAGGTGTTTTGAATAAGTTATAACTAATAAGTTAGGTTACTGATTATAAATTCGTGGTTTAAAGAAGGTTCCAGCGATACAAATATATATTAACTACAGATTTCTTCATTGCTTCCGAGTTAAACTTATTCACAACATAAAGTTCGAAACTATATTACTTAAGGTTATTTGGGTAACAGGATTTATATGCAAAACATGATGAAACAAGATTATTTCTTCAAAAAAGGATAGTATATACTTTGAAGAACATTTCTAAGCTGATTTCATATGTCTTAGTGTTTAGACAAGACATTATATTCATTGTTGAAATAGCTTATATGATATTAAGGGTTATAAGGAATTGGATTAGAAGTGTAGTGAACAATTATCACTTAGGGTTATTGCACTAGTTGGATTCAGATGAATATCAAGCTATAAATAAAATATTTTTCGAATATGATACTCCATATCCTAAATATTATTTCTAAATTGATCTTCACAATATTTGCATTTAGGCGAGATATTCTACGGGTTGTTGAAAATGCTTAAGTGTTTCTATTACTTAGAAAACATAACATCTAGGGCTATGTTACTAGATTCTTTTATGTGCAAACTTTAACAAAATGATATTCTTTCTTGAACACAATGACATGCACCTTGTAGAGTATTTCTATGTTGTTTTCATAAATCTTTTCACTTAGATGAGATGCTTTACAAGCTTACGAAAAGGCTTAAGTGATCACAATGTTGACACAATAAGGTTTAGTTTCGATTTAAGTTTGTGACTACGCTTTATAAGATAATTTATCCATTTTTCAGGCATTAATAGGGATGACCCTAGAATTGTTTTAAAGTTGGTTCCGCCACATTTTACTTTTATCCGAGTGTTTCTCATAGAAGTGATCATTAGGGTTTAATATGGACTTACTTCAAATTTACACTTACATAATATATTTTTACATAAACAACAAGGGTATTATTTTTCAGGGTCATAAGATTTGGTTTCATCAAATTTGAAGTTATTTTATGAGAGTTATGACTATTCGGACAATACAAGTATTAATATTTCGACTACTAAATATTTACTGTTTTCTATGGTAAACCTTAAACATCTTTATACATCTGGGATCCTTGTGATGTCAGGGGTACAACAAAACTAAGTTTGCCAATATTCAAGTTCATTTAATCTATATTCTAACTATTTGATTTTCTATGCATATATATACATTTTGCACTTGGGTTATTTCATATTCTTCAAGAGAACTCAAATCAAGTTTATCTTTTAGTTATCTTGGCAAATTCAGGTAGTCTACTACCATAATACTATTTGGAAACAAATTTTTACTTATTTTAAATTTCTTTCATTCAGGTTATGCATATTTGAATTTCTAGTATATTGAATGAAATCTTTAATAGAAAGCAGTTCAAACATAAATAAAATTTAAATATTTTTATATATTTGAACTTCTGGAAGCATAAGGATTCCATTAAAATTGGTTTCATTCAATTCTAAGTTTTTTTACAGAATTTTTATGTAAAGCATATCTTTAGGCCTTTTCTTCAAATTTGAATTTCAAATTCAAAAAGAGTTCATTTGAAGAATATATTTGCATATTTAGAATCTAAATGATTTTAGATGAATATATAAATTTATTCCATCAATTTTGGGCTTAAAACATGCAAGATATGTGCAAGTGAATGTGCTAGGATTTGGAAATCAGTAAATTAGAAATTTTACTATTTAAGGAATATCGTTTTCCTTTTGGGAAGACGTCTTTCCTTTTTCGACATGGCTACCGATTCACGGTGACGACCAGTGGGACCCGATTGCGATGACCGCGTGAGAGCGCGGTGACTCGTGTGGCCCGCTCGCGAGTCCCACATGGCATACGCACAAAGCAGGAGGCGGAACCGAAGTTCGCGGCGGCGATTCACGGCCGAGGCGATGACTCGTGGCTTCGGTTAGACTCTACTCTCACTGCGCATCTAGGAAGTCCTTAATTACGCGGTCCATGAAGAAAAATGATGCGCCACCGAGATGGGCGCGCCGCCATGGCTAGGTGAGCAAAAGCTTCGCCGCCAACCCGCGTTTCGCCGGCGAGCATGGGGTGAGCACCGATGAGATAGAGAAGTTCCATTTCACCGAGAACGAGGGTCGAGAAAAGGATTGAATCACGCAGCCAGCGATCGCGGCCGAAGGAAGAAAACAATGGCGAAAGATGTGTTGTAGACAAGAACAAGTGAAAACAATGATTGATCGATTACTCCATGAGACACGGTGAAGCTTTATGCGAAAAATTCCAAAGATTGATGTCTATTTGGCTTGCTTCACCGATTTCCTCCCTTTTGGGTGTTTGCGGCTATGGCGAAGAGGAGGAAGACCAATTGAGGTGCTAGGTTCAAATGGAGTTCAAAAGAGTGGAGAGGGCCTCAATGCGACGTAAAACCGGTATTTATAGCCGTAATGGATGGCGATAGAGGTTTGAGCGGAAGAAAGGAGTTGCGACCGATTCATTCGGCGACAATCTGGCGAGATTTCCATCGGTGATATGCGACATTGGAGAGTGGTCAAGGCATGGCGTAACTTCCAGGATAGACGTGGCAATAGTCGATTGTGTGGTAGCGATGAAGCACTGGCCGACGAAGGCGATTGATCGGGGCGAGTGCGAGAAGAACATGCGTGAGGCTTGGTCAAGAGGAAGGGAAAGAAATAACGCGATGCGGTGGGGTGAGTCCACGGTGATGAGAGGGTTTTCTCCATTCCTTGCCGTGACGATTCTTGCATAGTGGACGGGCCCACACGTCAGTGGCTATACACGGTTAAGGAGATAAGCCTCACCCCGACCGCTCTATGTTTGCATTAAAAGTGCTATCAAATCGTGTTGAAAAATTGTAAAAAAAATTGACCGAGGTCTCCTAGTAGTTTCTACCTTCCATTAAAATTATTGGGTCAAAATATAATATATAATTTATAAAAATTCTGACACTGTGCACTGCCCAGAATTGTCATTTGGGGTTTTGATTTATTTAAGGGCACAAATGATAATATTTATTTTTTAAAACTTTTCTTCAGAGCTATATTTAGTTCAAGGATTATCCCATAAAAATTTCAAGTTAGAATATTATGTATTTATTTTATAATAATTCTGACATTCTATTTTGCAGATTTTCCAAGCTTCTGTTTTTGAATTTTTAGAAGACTTATATGACATGATAAATTTCTGAAATTTTTAAAATAGGTAAAAAATGCATTGAGTATGTTATGGTAATTTTTAAAGCTCCATATAAGTTTCTAAAGTTTTACATTAATTCTAGCTTTTACTGTTTTTAGTCAAGAGTAGTCATTTCATTTACTCAACCATATTCCTGTGCATAAAAATCTTTATTTGCGATTTTACTGATTTACCAGAATAGCTATCATTCCATGTTAATTTTTCCAAAATTTTACTTTTACCTTTTTAGCTTTTCCCTTTTTTCTATTCTCTTTTGTTTGATTTTCATTCAATACAAAAATCCAGGAAATTCCAATAAAAATAAATAATACCAATAAAATTTAGAAATAAACATATTCAAATTTAAAATACTCATTTTTATTTAATTGCATTTTTCAGGATGTTACAAAATAGGTTAAGTCCAAAGAGATGAAAATCTAGATGGTATCATGTGTTGATAGCCATCATATCAAGAATCAGTATAGAAGATGTCATCATGTATTGATGAGCATCAAGGAAGGATATCGAAGCAATGGAGTTCATCATGTGTTGATGAACAAGACAAAGACCCAAGTGGATTTGCGAGAGGCAAAGGTATAACTAGCATAGGGCTAATGATGTTTTTCTAGTCTTTAAACAGTCTCAGTGTTTGGTTGGGAGACCGAGTTGCTAGTATAGGTTGTTGTACCATTAAGATGGGTCAAGTCTTGTAGCTTGAGTTTCATCATGTGTTGATGGCTCAATCCCGTTTGCTCTATCTCAACTCTTAATGTTGTTTTTGCATGAAGCTGTATTTGCATGTGTTGCAAATGGAGTAGCTCATGCTTGCTTTTTATTTGAAATTGGTTGTTCTTTGTATGGAGCTAAGTATTTGCATGTGTTGCAAATAGAGGAAGCTCATGCATTAGTTTTCTTAGCATGTAACTAGTAGAGTTTGCAAATGTATTTTGCAACTTGATAGAGATCATGTGTTGATCATCATATAGCTAATCAAGTTTTATGCTTGTTGTTTGCGAATAAGTTTTGCAAAAAATATTAGTGTTTATACTTCTTATCATGGAGCATGTGATAGACATTTGCAAATATGATTTGCAAAGTGCTATGGTCATGTGTTGACCATCACATAGCTCAAGATTTGATCTTGGTTGCTTTTATTTGTATGGACTTGTTATTTGCAAATAAACCAAAGTTTATGATATTGGTCCTGGAGCATGTGTTGACATTTGCAAATATGTTTTACAAAGTGTCGTGGTCATGTGTTGACCATTACATGGCTCAATGATTGATCTTATAGATTCTTGGTTTGATTGCAAATGTGTTTTGCAAATAAGTTGAAGTTTAATGCAATTCTTTGGAGTATGTGATTAGCATTTGCAAATATGTTTTGCAAAGTGTTGTGATCATGTGTTGATCACCATACGGCTCAAGGAATTTATCTTAAATATTTATTGATCTGAAAAGAAAATATTTATGTGTGAAATCTAGTTTTATCTAAAAGTCCAGCAATACCACCGTTGTAATATGTTGGTACTACCGCGGATCCGGCAATACCACCCTCTGAGAACAGTAGTTATTTTCTAGAGAATGTGTTTCTTGTAAAATATGTGTAGCCGGCACTACCGACGTAGTATGGCCGGTACTACCGGAGGTGCGGTAGTACCGGCACTCAAAAGCGATAGTTATTTTCTAGAACATGGTTTTCTATGAGATTTGAAAATCGGCGATCTTGTGGGTGTGGGTCGGTACTACGTAGGTCGGTAGTACCAAATCCTAGTTGTCGGTACTTATTTTCTATAGAAGAATTTTGAGCATGTTTTTGTTGGACAGCACTACCATGTTTGGAGGTCGATAGCTTTGCTCGTGGCGATCTGCAAATAACACATCGGTAGTGCGAAGCATTGTAGCCAATAGCTAGTACCGAGCATTTAATCTGGATTTTGATCATTGGGTCAAGGCCAGCACTCCGGCTTTAGCGGCCGATAATGTCGATTTTCTGAGCTTTATCTATTTTGCCTCCAAGCGGCTAGTTTTCTTTGTGGAGCTATAAAAGGGATCCTTAGGTGGCATTTGTAGTTGATGCACTGGTTGCTCTTGGTGTTTTGGTTGCTTGTGCATTCTCTTTGAGCTAGAGTAAGCCTCTCCAACCAATTGAGCATGTTTTGCACTTTGGGATTGCGGAGAGTAGCTTCATTTGCATGTGTTGCATCTAGGAGTGGGTTGAGAGCACCTTGTGCATGTGTTGCACTCGGTGATCATCATTGTGCATGTATTGCACTTGGTGAGGATAAAGCTGGGAGCTTGACTTGTTACTCTTGGTGTTTGCCAACACCTAGACAGCAAGTGTGAGGCGTCGTGCACGATGATCTTCTCAAAGGAGATTGTGAGAAGGCCTAATGGTTGTGAAGGTTGGAGCTCACCTATCCGGAGGGAAAAGAGCTACCACTAGTGGATTCGAGGTTTGGGCTTAATTAGTGAGTCGGTCTAATTCGTTTGGGCTTACCTCAACATGGATTAAGGGAGATCGGCAAGTCTTCGAACACCACGGTAAAAAGTTTGGCGTCATTGTGGTTTTCTTTCTATTACTCATTTACATTCAAGCAATTTACATCCTAGAATTAAATTGATTGATTGTCTATCTTAGGATTGCAAACCTTAATCTAGACTTAGATTGTTGGTATACATAGTAAGCCTAGAGGATTTAGGCTTTAATTGTCAAAACCATAGATTTACGCTTTCACATTTAAATTTGATTTTGGCCATAGTGTTTTACAAGATATAATTTTTAAAACCGCCTATTCACCCCTCTAATCGGCCATCTCGATCTTACACTACACATGGTCTCAAAGCAAATAATGGACAAAAATATAAAAGTTGTCGAGGAATACATAGAAGAAACATTGGTGGCTCAACGCGTCTGATTACATACTTTTACTGCACAACCCGGGGTAAGTGCTGCACTACTTGCTATACTTTGACTTGTGCTTTACACGTAACTCAAAGTTAGGTTGAATGACTATGGCGACATATTTGTGTAGGTTTCACTGGGTTCTAATTGTAATTCAATCAAGAAAGAACTAAATTATCTGCTTGATTCTTTACAAGCGACACCTATGACTTGAAGCCTATCACAAAATTACTCGACAAGTAATCACGTTTTCTCCATAGATAACTCTGTTGTAGGTCGTTCAAGGTTTACATTGCTCATGGAATGGCTGAGGCTAACTATTTAGAATCACATAGGTTATTTAAATTGTATAGAGCTTGTGGAGGGCCATCCAAGGGAGGGACATTCTTTGAACCACGATTTTCGGTTCGGTATCCGCTAGTACACAATAATACTATATCACACTCCGTAATAATGCCTCTAGAACTAATCAATTCTATTTTTGCAATGCCACTAGCAGCCAAAGGAAACTAACTAATGTGGATTCTACGTTTGCCATAACATGCAACTCATCATCGGTACAAAGAAGATCAATGACCTAGAGGTATGTTAATCTTGTTATAATTGTTTCATACTTATCAATTTGTATATATACACAACTTTAGTCTTCCCATCAACAGGTTTGGAAATGCGCTACAACGGCGTTGGAACAGACCGATCTGATCGAAATTCGATGAAAACTCTGTTCCTTCTTGCTGCTGAGGTCATAAAGCCAGAAGGTGAGTTCCACTCTGCCTAACCTGATGAGTTGTGAATTTGTGAATTACCACTTGGGTTAATTTGTGAAACTTATGCCGTGAATTTGTGAATTGTAGTTGTGCATTCAATTGGTTAATATATACAGTTGATTTACGTAATATGCTTGTGATATAATCTTTAATCTGCTTGTTTGAGAGGGTATGGCTAGTATTTCCTAGGACTAGCTAATAAATAGAAAATTCTTCAGCAATACAAATTATATCACAAACAATCGGGACTATGAACCGTATGTGATAACAGACTATCATAGAGCGGTTATTTATACTGAACCGTCTATGATAGCCTATTATCACGACGATCTCTAATAAGAACCGTCTGTGATAATAGGCTATCACGAAGGTCTATATAAAGAATTATGCGTGACATAGTTACAAACAGTTCAAAAAACCGTATGTGATGATGTTCTTTAACCGTCTGTGATTGCCTTTCTGTAATAGTGGGCGGGGTAGGCTGTCGTGAGTACAAAGTGTACAAATATCTTTCACCGCCATACTAAGGGTTTGACATCACGGACTGGTGCAAAATTAGATCTAAGTGATGTAACGGTTCATGTCATAGCCTCTTACCCACACGCCAAAGAAAGCGTGAAAATAGCGACACAAAGAGTTAGTCAATTCTTGTGCATAAAAATGTATACCTCTGCAGGATCTAAATTTTTTTGAAAATTCGTGCTTGTGGTCATGAGAAACTTGGTGCGCTAACACTAGTTAGTTTTATTTTTATAAAAAGGGTTTAATTGGAAAATTTTGTGAAAAGCTTTGTTTCAGGTTTTATACCAAGAGTTGGCAGGTAATGGTTTGATGATCGCAATTGTGAAGGACTATGAGTTGTTATATTTTATACTAGTATTATTTGTTATTTACATATCTGTCAAACTTGCTTTTACAAATTCCGTTTACAATCAACTACTTGATATTCATGTTTCAAATTCGTTTTATGCAACTAGCCGTGCGGCACGGCATTGGCAGCTACGATAGGCATTGGCAGCGACGTGGTGCAGGTAATCTGGCGCATGCGCGCATGGCGTAGTGCAGAGCAGGATGGGGCAAGGCGCTGGCAAGCAGGCCCGAGACACAGGGAAGGGGCTAGTGGCATAGAGAGGGAGAGGAAGGAGAGAGAAGAGGCCAAGGTGGCTTCCAAGTGGGGTCAAGACATCAACAGGGCGACACACTGACATGCGGGACTCACTTGGCAGTAAGAGAGAGAGGATTTAAATTTACCGTATTTAATTGAGGTATCAATCCGAGTTGAAAATTTGTGAAACTTTTTGGAGATGATTCTGACATATTTATAATGCTCCCATAAAATATTTAGAGCGTGATAAAATCTGGGGAAGTTTTAAAAATTCAAACACTACTTCTATCATATTGAAGAATTGTTTTTTTTTAATTTTCTAGAAGCGTCAAACATTTTCAAAAATTTCTAAAACTTTTTGGAGGTGTTCTGAGGAATATTTAGAATTTAAATAAATTATTTACAGATTTTTTTCATGATTTAATTTCGAAACTTGAAGTTCAACAACCATTACAAAGTTAATTGAAAATCTTTTTCTTTAAATGCAAAAATTCCAGAAAATTTCAGAAGATGCCAGAATTCCAGAGCAAGGCCAATTGAAAATTTAGATACTTGTATTTCAATTTGTGAAATTTTCTATGTTACAAAAGTAATAATTTTCTAAACGTGTATACTAGCAGCAAGCACAGAGATATTAGATGGTTCTCATCAAGATTTGAGTTGACCAGTCTCTACACATAGACAATATAGCAAAGGTCATTGTTTTCCATTTTTCATTCTTTTTAAGTGACGATGCTACTTTTTGTAACTTAATATTATTATATACTGATAAAATATAATATTATAAAGTATTTTTAATGATAAATATAATGATATAGTTTTTATGAAGATAATCTAGATAGTTTTAAACATATTAATGGTAAAAGTTTTAAACATAGGCTTATAGAACGTCACTTGTATTACCTAGCCACGCATCTTGCCAGAAAAATGGTACTACTACCATCACAGACTTTATGCATTGCACGAACTTCAAATCGCTTTTAAAAACTCAAAGACCTTTCCAAAATCGAGATCCCTCCTTTTCATTGGTATCAAAGAACCCTTCACCCTGAAAGTACTTATTTTGAAGCAGCTTACTCGAATTAGCATCTTGCCCTTGGCCCTTGCAAAATCCTCCACACCCATTTATGTAAAGACTAATATGCAGGCTTCTGGAGTTATGAACTAAAATATCATGTCCCTCAGGTCAGGATGACATACTGCACTCCACCTGACCATAAGGCATTTGAACACCCTATCTCCTTTCCACAAGAATTTTTAACTTTTAAACCAACAGGTAAGCCCTCTCGCTGGTAAAGAAGGTAAGTGACAAAACATGAAACTATACAGTGCAGTAAAGGTAACTAGTGTAATTTCACCTCGGAAAAAAATTGTGTACTTCCATGGCAGCAGATAGATATATATCAAAGGGTATCAGCTGTCTCGCTGCCTTCAATCTTCATAAACAGCCCACCAAAGCAGTACGGTACAATCCCAGCCACCGAAGCTTTATGACACCCTTAAACCTCTGTTAGTTTCTGAATTTTAACTGAATTCACCACCTCTGCTGCTCCCAGTAGAATCTGACAATCTGTAGGTGTAATAAGTCCTTAGCAGACTCCCTATTAAACAATATAAAAAGATGCCAATTCTGCATTTCATCTTCATGCACAAGAAAGAGGAATTGGTCGAGGAGTTTTTAGGAAGCTGCGTATCAATAACCTGAAGTTTAATAAGAGTGACATTTCTAAAGACTAAGGCCTCATCCACCACCTAGTGTCTGTTGAGAACAGAAACTAGTACATGGTACTACAAGGATAGCACACATGCATTAGAGAATCATGCGGTACAAAACCCATTGCTAACAGTGACAATAAGCAAAAGAAAGGGAAAATACAAACATAATGAGCCGGTGCAGCGGCTATTTCTCAAGCTTCCACGGAATAACAATGCATCACATGTCCCTATTCCAGTCATCTGATTTCAACTTTGCAGTAACCACAGCTCCAACCTTCGTGCCCCATCCACGCCCAGAACTGCAACCAATGGCAATAAGCGTCAAGTATGAACATTTATTTACAAAATTATTAATTGCAACGGTTCCTGCAGAACTGGACAACAATACTAGCCTGTTTGCCCTAAAAACAATACTAAGAGCATGCAAGACGACATTCTTTGCATTCCACATCCTAATATTTCAAAGATATTGTGTTCAAAAGTCAACGTAGCTCCGTGGGATCAGCCTCTAAAAGCCATATTCATGCTTTGATGCAGAACATACATCACCCAGGAAATTCATGTGGCATGAATTTCTAGAGAAGTTCTGCTGGAATGTAAAATCATAGAATGCTTACCGGTCAATTTATAATAGTTGTGATTTGTGTAATTCCCAAGCAGCTTGAGGGTCCTATCTTTGCTGTATTAGCATATAGTGCACCAACATTCAAACACAAAGGACATAAAACTGAAAAGCAACATCCACCCATATTCTAATGTGATTTATGGCTTGCACCGCAAAAATGTAGAGGCCTTTTGCAATGCTCTCCTATTGATGAAAGAATTGGTTTGCCAAAAGTAACACCCTTATGGACATGAGTCTAAAAAATAAACAGACACTATTACACCTTAAAAGTTAGAAAACGCCGTTAGCACAAGTACCTAGAGCTCTTGTTGCAGATATATCCGGTATCTTACTTTGCATGGGGACAAAGCTGGGCATTTCCCTCCTTGGATCAGGGGAATAAATATGCATGTTCCAGTTACTGTCGTCTTCATCTCCATTTGCCCCTCACTGTGGCTAGACCAAATTAAAAGAGTAAGGCAACTTACCCCCTATGTGCTTCATTTTTGCCGAATTGAGCCCAAAGACAAGAAAGGTGACCAACTTTAGCTATTCATTATTAGAGGAGAAAGTATCAACAACAGTAGTATAAATTAATAAATGTAGTTGCTAGGTTACTACTTCTTATGCGCCAAATGTAAAGTTGCAACTTAATGTGGGATTCTTTTCAACAATCTGGCCAAAACACCCCTTTAATGAAAAATGTCCTAGATTAACCACAACTTTATACTATTCACTACTACCAAAGCCCTGAATTCCTTCTTTTGGGGAATCAATAAAACCTTTGTTCAAAAAAATTCTGAAAAGCAAGACAAAAGGCATCACTCCAGATTCCTGAAATACTAGTCAAAATGATAAGGGACCCAGCCAAGTATCACAGATGAACACCAGATTTTTTTTTAGCTGGCAACTTCCAAGTTCGATTTCTATTATTAGAAACCACCAGAGCTACATTAGTTCAACAAACAAGGAAGAAAAACCATCAGAAACATAACCTGCTAGACAGACAAGTTTAGGCTCCAACCAACCTACCCTTTTCTGCTCACAAGCACTCTAAATCAGCAAGATATGACAACAGAACAATAACAGTATTCAAGCTAAGAGTAACTCAAAGATAAGCCTCCAACCAGACAAAAAAAAACTAATCCAAAACCAGGAAGCACTTTCTTCACACAAATTATATATTTATGTGGAAAGGCAAACGGCATGAGATTTCAGAAAATTATTATAGAAGGATTTTCACAATGTACGGACTTTCTCTGCATCAACATAACAAAATCATATTGAATTAGAAGTGAGTTTAGGAATATAAGTTATATAAATGTGATTGTATAGATATATACGTCCATTGAAGAATAAATAGTAAACAGGTCTCAATTCAGGTGGACAGCTAAAATCTTTATCCATTGAGGTTAACAGTTGAACACAAAATGATTCTTTCCTTGTTATATATTGTTTGCACAGTGCTGCATCAAATAGGATATCCAAAGTCTTGTCTTTACGAGGTGAGATTTTCAAATTTGCAATGAGTGAGATCAAGAAGTGCCCTTCAGTCTTCTGAAGCCCCATCTTGTATCCTTTAATTACCTTCTCTAAACAATCTTTTACCACAAGGGCTATCTCCTGATCTCTCACCAACACTGATACAGTTGGTGGTTGTGTCGATAGTACAATGTTTACCACAGCTTCTACCTTTCTCGAGTGGCACTTGGCATCAACTCTATATACATTGTGCAGATGTAACTTACCCCCTATAGGAGCTTTATCTGAAACAAAACAAAATTAGCATTCAGATTACCGAAACATAAGGAGAGAATGAAATTTTATGGTTCTCTTCATGCAAATAATCTCACAAAAACAATGCTGAAAGTTTATAACCTCGTATTGATCAGAAGTTGAAATTTTCAGAAAATTTATGAAGATTTGGAGCAAGATTTTGAGTACATTTGATAAGCATGGTATTGAGCAAATGTGATAAGCATACTTAACATAGCAATCTAATCATTCTGCTCGCAATAAGCAATGCACAAAATCTAGTGTCCTCTACTGTTCACTTTTCCAAAAAAAAACAGAGTACCAAATATATACCAAAATAGTCCCTTTGCATTGTTTTCGTGTTTAATGAACTCGAAACAGCGGCGACACTAGCAGATGGTGCGACCATGAGTTCATAATGTACTTTATTGACAACTTGATTCTTCACATTTCAATAAACTATCCGGAAAGTGCAGTCTCTCTTGGATCCCAGTTACACAGAAAGTATTTTAATACCTTTTCAAACATCTCAATAGATGATATAGATCTTGATACTTGGTATTCTGCTGTATCGGATAGGTTTTCCTCACAATTCTATAGGCATCTGCATTGTCAATAGTTACATAAAGGCGGATATTTTCTTCTCACTGCCACGTCTTTTGAGGAGATACATCGCTATTAGTTCAGCTTCTATGGAGTCAGCATAGAACTCCACGATAAATAATGCAATCAACAACTTAAAATCTTCTCTCCATATTATGATGCAGTCAGCATTTCGAAATCTTCACTGCACGAAGTCCTCACTGCAGTGTTCTACTCAAACAACCTATCGATTGGCTCTTATAAAGAATCTCATCACTCGGAAGAGCCTTGAGACTATGATCGTACATCATACACTCAATACTGACTAATAAAAAGATATCAGTTTTTAATTAAAAGAATTATGTGATATCTTAAGTAAGGCAACACAAAAGACTACTTGATAGAATGAAGAGCAAACAATGTTCTCATTAAGTCAAGACTGGTAAGATAGGCTAGATGTCTTTTTAAGACGTTTCGATGTTTCTTATCTACAACTTTTGTGTTCGGACTGCCTAATATTTCATTATGTAACAAACAGCTTGTCACTAGACCTAGCCTCACCAATTCCTTATATAAGATCTTTATTTTTGCCATATCTAATCCTTCTTGAACAAGGAATTGCAAATCATGATCAATTGTTCAAACAATTTTTAAACTATCGCATAACCGATATCAAAAATTTCAAACTTGGAGGATCACTTATCTAACTTGAGTAGTATCACCATAACACTGTGATAGCTAGTTGCTCATTGTTAGGGAATAAGGGTGGCATGCATTTAAGAAAGTACAGTACAAATGCGGATCGCAAAGATAAGCTATCCCCACCTCAACCTCTTCCATTAGACTCCTCAACTTAAGTATAATCCTCTAAGTTTGAAATCTTTTGTTATCGGTTATAGTGATAGTACAAAATTGTTTAAACGATTAGATTATGATATGTAATTGTTTTTAAGAAAGATTAGATATGACAAAAATGAAGAGCTTGTATTAAAAATTAGTGAGACTAGTTCTATTAACAAGTTGTTTGTTATATGATAAAATATTAGACAGCCAACACAAAAGTTGTAAATGAAAATATCGAGGCCTTAAAAGACATTAGCCTATCTTATTAGTTTTGACTTAATGAGAATATTGCTGCCCTTCATCCTAACAAGTGGTCTTTTGTGTTGGCTTACTAAGAAATCACGAGTTCTTGTCATTGAAAATTGATATCTATTTATTAGCATTAAATATATGATTTATGACAATGGTCTATAGACTTTTCCGAGTGATAAGATTCTTTATAAAGGCCAATCGATCGTCGTTTGAGCGAACTTGAAGTGAGGATTTCTGATGCAGTGAAGACTTTTCGAAATCCTGACATGTTTACCATAATATGGAGAGAAGATGAAGTCATTGATTGTATTATTTATCGTGGAGTTTCATGTGCTAACTCTATTAAAGTTGAATTAAGAGCGATGTATCTGCTAAAAGCGTGGCATTGAGAAAAAATGTCTTTTATGTAACTCGACAATGAAGATGTCGATAAACTGTGAGGAAGACCAATCCGATAAAGCGAATACCAAGTACCAAGATATATGTCTTCTATTGAGATGTTTGAAAAGGTATTACAAGTGATTTTGTATAACTGGGATCTAAGAGATAAAATGCATTTTCCAGATAGTTTATTGAAATGTGAAGAATTAAATGTTTCAATTGAGTACATCATAGACTCGTGGTCACACTATCTATCAGGGCCGTCGCTGTTCAGTTCATCAAACATAAAATAAAATGTAAAATGACTATTTTGGTTTGTATTTGGTACTCTCTTTTCTTTTAAAAGTGAGCGGTATAGGACAATAGATTTTGTCCAATGCTTATTATGAGCACATTGTGTTGGATCGAGCGCACCAAGAGGGGATGAATTGGTGCAAACTAACACCTAAATCTATTTTTTGTGTTTTATTAATTCTGAAAATTAATAAAATAATGACCAAACTTGAAGAATTAATCTAGAATAGATAATATAAGATTACGAAAAAAACTAGATTGAACATGCAATTTATAAAACACATAGTCAATACATGTGTTCCGGGCAAACCTTAATTATCTTTACTAATTCCTAAATTGCATGCGCACTGTTACCTCCTGTCCTTGCTAGCACAATGCTTCAAGGTGAGGTTCTCTGCACAGCCTCACGCACAAAGAATTGCTTGGCCACATGCTGCCTTCTTGCAGTGCCGCTGATACACACGCACGAGAGCTCCTTTTCTTTCTTCTCGCTCGTGACGTACTCTGCCGCCTCCACGCAACACGCTTCTCGTATGCAGCTTTCTGCCTGACGCCTGCCGAGCCGACGCCTCTACGTCACCAGTCGCCTCGCGTAGTCTCCAACCGAGCGTTGTACTGCTGCCTCGCGCTCCGCGCTCACCTTTTCTTTTCTCACGCGACGCTGCTATTTTCCGCCGTAGCCACCTCTTCTTTGCGGCTCTCTGCGGCGCCAGGAGGTCTCTTCTTTTTTCCTTTTCTGCAGCCGCCGCAAGCCTCACGGAGTCCCTCTCCTCTTTTTCTATTTTGTGCAGCGCTACCGGAGATCTCCCTCTACCTTTTATACCTCAGGCTAACCTAATCTCTTCTCTCTAATATCCACTGGCCCAATTACATATGGCCCAATGCATGCACATACAACCAAAACTCACACATGCATACATCGACCCACTGCCGCTCTCGCGCGACTCACTCGTCTGCACGGCCCGCCGGCGCCATATCTGCGTCATCCGTCTGTGACCTCTATCGTCTCGTCTCGCTGCACTCGTCGCCGCTTCGCTGCGCCTCCGCACCTGCGATCTCGCGTGCCACCTGCACCTCTGCGACCTCGCGTCTCGCGCTGCACCTTTGCAACATTCGCTTGTCTTGCTCTTGGGCTCGTGCCACACCGCGGATTCTCCTCGACCTGCGGTGTCGTCCATCTGCGTTCGCTGCTGACGCAACGTGCATCTCGCGTCCTGCGTTGCACTTCTGTTGTGCGCGCTGCATCTCTGTCACAAATAAAACAAACCCTCACGATTACCTTGTTCCGTAACAAATATTGTTGTCCATAAATCATCACACATATATTATATTGTTGTCAAATTAATCATCACATATAAAAAACACAAATAGAATTAACACATTGCTATGTTCAATATGCTTATCAGATTGCCTGCTGGACATGCCATAGTGTACTCAGCAAAAAGACTTTTAAGCAAACACGTATCCAGCATTGACCAGGTCAAAACCAGCCAAGCCTAACCAACATCCATTGCTGGGAACATAAACAAGACAACCATCTTGCAGGGAAAATGGTTGTGCACGGCACCTGCACAAGCAAGAAACAGGACAATGGGATGACTGAAGTACAATAAAGGATTTGCACAAGGCAACTGGCTCAATGCCTAATGGAACGGTGGGGCACAGCTATATACAAAATGCAATTAGATAAAGTCTTGGAAGGAATGAAAATGACTAATTCCCTCCATACCATCTATGCTGGATAGTAAGAGCTTGAACTAAAAAAACCAGCGTACCTTCCAACTCATGCCTGCTTTAAAATCCTCAGGAGTGTAAATGCAGCAGTACCAAATAGCCTTCTGGATTGATTATTACTTGCTAGTTGAGGAGTTCTTCCCAACAAACCAACATGAACTGGAGAAGACCCCCCCTTCCTTCTTCAGTTTATTTCGTGAACTACCGGCCATATAAAGCTGTTGAATACTTGGCACATGCTCCTTTATTGGTACATAGGATGGGAAGACTTTTATGGTAAGTCGAGATGTTAACACTGATCTCCAGTGTGGGAAGAACATTCTCCTTGTGCATACGACATCCTGTCCACTAGGTAGTTTCTTTCCCACTACCTGTTCACAGATCAATCAAAATATCGATGTCAGAAACCACGCAAATATACAAATTTCAATTTGGACAAACAAAACAGGACCCTCTGTCTAAACAGATTATTCTTATTAAGTATTCAACTAGTCAGCAATTAATCATCCAGTCTCCAGGAACAGCCGGCTGGAGCCTCCAACTTGACTAGCAGGCCAAGTCGGGCGACTGGTCAACCAGGCCTTGACCTGCAATGACTAGACATCCACATATGCCGGGGCTAGGTGGTCAACTTGCTGCCCAGCAGCTCCGGTCCACTGTCAGCAAACTCTTGGTCAAGTTCTTTGAAACAGGCGGGTCCTTGTCTTTTGGTCTGCAAGAGTCACATGCTTAACAGCCGCTGCTGACTGTACAAAGCAAATTTCCTTAACTCTACCAGATCGGAATTATCCTTAATTGTTCTAATAAATTCAGACTGCAAAAATAAACAAAATATGTTTTAACCCCAAAAAAATTGACCATACCAACTAGACAGATCATTTGCACATCATTTATGTCTTAAGAAAAAATAAAACAAGAATATTTCAGCTCTAGCCATGGAAGTACTTTCCAATTTGTTCATGCAGTACTGAATTTTGGGATGATATCCTGAAAGTTAAACGTTGGAATGCCTCTTGAATAATTACAACTCGTTAATGACATCAAAAAATTTAGAAACGAAGTCATTTGCACATCCATAGTAAACTTCACTGTCACCACAAAAACTTGTCATCCAAATAAATTTCGAGACCTTTTTCTCCTGATAGTCTCAACATGTAAACAACAGAAAGAAATGAAAAGAGAGGAATGCCAACTTCATAAGAATTACTATTCAACATGCAGCAAAACAAGAAAAAGAAAAGATAAGAGGTACTCCAGTTTAAATATTCTTACATTTTTAGCTTCAACATTCAGATTAGGTGATTCTATAGCTGCCTTGGTCATGCCAGTGTCTCCTGTTTCCAAAATAGAATTATTAGGATTCTTTTGCAAAATTTGGCAATAACAGCTGAAGTGCTGGTCTGCAAGAAACGCACACACGCACCATGTTTTTCGCGTTGTTCATCTGACACTCGCAGTCATAGGGCAGCTTTAAGAGCATGTGGAATAAATAATGGAATGATCTTCACGTAAATCATCTATATGGATAAAAAATGATAGCAAAAGGCAAGCAAAAAAGTCAAACCAGTAAAGGTCTACAATGTCAATTCCTTTTCCACTAGGAGTGAAACCGTAATTGTGGAGAATTGATGAAACACTTTCAAGGACCTCGTGAAGGGATACCTGCATGATATTTTTTACTGGTTATTTAAAAGTGAGTAAAAAAAGCAATATCACAAAATAGAAGTAATGAGATGGAAATCATATAATAGTTCTAAACAAGCAGAAAGGCAACTAATTTAATGTATTTAATTTTACAAACCCATTAATAACAGTAATTAAATCTGCCTTATTCTTTTGTTTTGGTATTACTAAAGTGAAATTCGTGAGTTTCTTCAGGCTCTGTAATGAGAAGACAGCTATTATATCCTTTTTCCATACATAAATTATGCTCTGTAAAGTGGAATTTGATGAAATTTTCATAGAACTCACTTTAAGGTATCTTTCAATCACTATTGGAGAATGTTCAAAGTGAGAAAGTAACAATAGGCACCCACATCAAGAACCGTCTGAGACACAAGTACGATCAACATAAAATTTGGAGTTTTGGTATGAAATTTGGAGATGTACCAATTCTCAATGCATGTGACTGCTAGGTGAATAAACATGTGGATCTAGGTGCACAAAGTAGCCATACAAGTACTCCAGTTAACAACCCAATATATTGATCGGATATTCCAATTTTCATCCACTTTGATCCTTGTAGCTTCCACTGTTGATAATTGCTTAGTTTTCAAGACTTATATACTAAACAGATGTATTAGATAAATGTTCTACTAAATGAATATACATGTATAAAACCTAAATTATAAAAAGGAAAACCGGTTACAAGGTAGCTTTTTGTATTCATAACTACAAGGTGGGGTGACTGAACAAGTACCAGTTTACCAAATTTTAGAACATTGGGGGTCATTTATCGTATGTTCTAGCCATTTTCCATTTTTAGTTCTTTCTCTGCTCCTTGGGGCAGCACATTAATTGTCCTTACACAATTTGTGCTATTAAAGGAGCAAAGGTGAACAAATCGCAAGCTTGAATTCTCCGCATGGACAATAAACATGTAACAAGATTTTTGTTCAGCATCTTTGTTGGAGGATGAGCATGAGATTGATTAATGATACCTTTTTCTTATAACATAGTCATTGTTTTTAATTTTGGATGTTTTACTTGAAGATTGATAGATTTATAGTACTTTTGCAGATATCATCAAGCATGTTGCTCCCACTAAATCACCACTATTTGGCATCACTGTAGAAACACTTCGCTCCTACACTTCGACTGCACAATATTTAAAAATACTGATGTATATCTGAACATACGAGCATATTTGTTAATGAGAATTGACCTCCGTGTCATACTAAATTGAACGTGTTAAACATAAGTAGCTCCCCAAAAGAAAGAAAAGAAAAAGAACACAAGTAGCTCCAAACTAGTCTAAACAAACATTCTACATAGCTGAAACCTATACTAGCTCCCAGAACCTTGCTACTATTTGATCATTTCATATCAAACAATTGATATCAAATTTGAGCATCCATTAAGACTGCTTCCTAAACATTAATTAACTGCTTGGTGCAAGTGGCATGGTACCAATTGCCTGGCTATAGTTGGTTAAGTACCGTTTTCTTGGGGCCATAGATACCATTTGGGACTTAGCTTTGTAATAAAAAAACATCAAATTTAAATATTAACAACAATCATTTCAAAATAAGCAACTAATACCAACTACCATGTGAAACCAGTTTATAGAGTTCATGGCTTCCTCTGCATGAATCAATTCAGCACTAGCTGTACAGCAAATGCTAGTCTGGTACAATTTCTAGAAATATTGATGCAGAAAATTTTGATAAAAGGAGGAAATCCAAGCCGTTGAACTGAGGTCTACTGGATAAATGTGTTTGATTTGAATAAATATTTGGCAAAGAAACATAAACTATAACAGGACACCACTAAGTTGATGAAAAAGATATTTTGTTCTTTTACTCTTGGATCCTTGGTCGCTGTGGGAATTATTCTATGATTTTTTTTCTTGCTAAGATCACTGTGGTAAGTTCTCAAAAGCAAACCCAGTGTATCATACCATC